>JACEEZ010008974.1:32500-67500 GCA_016584305.1 Chionoecetes opilio
ATGACAAAAGGGGGCACAGATGAGGAAAACAAAGGAAAAAAAAGGGGAGAACAGAGGATAGGGGAAAAAGGGAGGCACAGAAAAAGGATAACACGGTCCAGGGGCACAGATTACAATGTGATTCGATGTATTCAGAGTACCATGTTTGCATTGCTAATGCTTATACAAAAATTTTCATCAGCCGGTTATAAAGGCTGCCACTTTCTTTTCAGCCTGCTCACCCCCACTACCACCACCACCCCCGCCGCCCCCCCCTCCCTGCCGTGTTCTACGGGTGAGTTAAAATGGGGCTCAGCTGAAACCTCTGTATAAACCCACTTTTTTACTGACCCCCCCCCCCCCCAACACAATCCCACACACAAATACACCACCACATAACACCAAACCACGAAAAACACATAATCGATTTTTTTCCCAAGCGCCGGGAGATTCAAACGTTGTGATTATGTTGATTATTTTCGTGAACACCGCATTGGAGTCGCCCTGAGTGCCGAGGGGAAACACCCCCCAGACCTCACTCACACTCCATAGGAACTAAATTTATCAAGTGTCCACGCTGTTTTGTAGATATCGTGCTGGAAAAAAAATTTACTCTTAAATGTTTGATCGTCCTCCTCTCCTCTTGCTCTTCTCTACCTCCAACTCTTTCTTTTTCTCCTCATTCTCTTTCCCTCACTTTCTTTTTGCATCCTCTTCTTCCTCTCATTTGGGGTTTCCCCCTACACTTTCTCTTTGTCTTCCTCCATTCTCCCTTTCTCCATTCTCCAACACTTCCCCTCCTCCTCTTTTCTGCTTACTTTTTCTTTGTCCTCTTGTCTCCCGTCCCCCTGGTGTCTCAAAGGACTCGCCAGGCAGTCTTTTTCTTTTCCTGCGCAGTGACATTTACAGGGACCCTGTAAACGTCCTTTCTCTTGGCACAACCGCGGCAAACCCCATGGCAAAATGCTACAAAAAACAAGACATTTTTTTTCCCTTTTGATTTTTTTTCCTTGCATAACAGGTTCTTCTCTATTACCACAACGTAAAACTAACCTAAAGAACGAGGGATGTTTCCAGTTATATGACGTCAAGCTATCACCCAAAAACACACACACACACACCACACCACACACCCAACACCCCACACCAAAAACACACACACACCACACTCCCTAGTGTAAGGGTTTAAAACGCTCGGCTCACAAACCCGGAAATCCCGGGGTTGATCTCTGGCGGAGTGAAGACAGACGGGGGGTCTTCTTAAAACCCAGCCCCTTTTCCCCCCGCATTTAATGGGTACCGGGTTTAGCCGGGGGTTTTTTGACCCGCCCCCGGGTGGTGGCTTCCCCCAAAACTAAATACTAGGGATAAAAGAAAAAATGTGATAGGGACGGGGCCCTATGACGTTGCTCAGGCCCCGTAAAAAACAAGTAGACAACTAATAATACACACCCACACACACAGCAAATGTTTAATAATCCCATGAATCTTTCGTGCAAGGCAGTAAGCATGGGAGGTAGTCACGCAAGGCGCCAAACAGATAGACAGACAGACAGACAGACGTGTTACATGCAATGCCATATAATGCATTACGTCATTGTGATTATGTTGGAGTGTCTATTTATGAAGCTGTTTAATGGGCACGTGATGATGCGTAATGTATTTTTTGGATAATTAATTACATGTGGCTGAAGGTGTATTTGGCACACACACACACACACACACACACACACACACAGACACAGACACAGACACAGACACACACACACACACAGTCCTTTGCCTCCTCCCGCGTATAAAACTCGCTTGGCTGCGCCTCAATGCTTGTTTACTTGTTTACATCCACTTGTGGCTGGCTTGTATTGGCAGTGTCTCGTTCTCAGCTGCTCGCTGCCTCAACAAGATCGCCGCAATGCGTACCACAACAATTGCCTCCTTACTACATTCTCTCGATACACGGGCGATGTGCTTCTGCCTTTGTATCGTACACTTTTTCTTTCTAGTTATGGCACAAAATAGTGTTTTTCGGTATTTCTTATGATCTCATTCTCATCCAACCCTCCTCTCTCTCTCTGTCCTCTCTCTCTTCAACACACCAGCACACACACACACAACCCACCACACACACACACAACACACTACAGGTACAGACACCATCCACACCACACACACACAATGTGACAACATCCATGCCAGAACGCACACTTCCCAGTGACGTCACACGCACAACCAATGACGCAACGACTCTGCACGCCAAAGGACACTGATAACCACAGCCTCTGAGGGGCGGTGCTACTTAACACACTAAGACCCAGGTGGCTTCGTCGGTTACGGACACCGTGGGGGGGTCGCCCAACTTTCGTCGCCCGCATCACTAATATTCATAATGCGCCGTTGTGTATTGTGGACCAACCCGAGGACCCGCCCTTCATTATCAGACTGAGGAGGGGTGCGAGTGGGCGAGGACGTTGCGAGCTTCCAAGCTTGTATTTGAGTATATGCACCGCCCTTTCCCACTCCCCTCCACACCCCCGGATCCCCCCTCCCCCCTTCCTCTAGCCTCCCTCCCCCCCCGTATCCTCCCTAGACCCCCTCCTCCTCGTCCTCAATTCCCATTTGTTTTCCTCCTTGTCGCCCCTTTCTGTCCTCTCATCTGACTCTCTCTCCTCTCTGCCTCCTTCCTCCTCTCTCCTCCCTCGCTCCCTATCCCTTCCCCTCTACACTCTCCTCTCCTCCTCTTCCCATTCCTCCTCTCCTCTCCTTACTCTTCCTCTCTTCCTTCCTTACCCTTCCCTCCTTTCTTACTCTCTCTCCCCTCCTTCGAACCAAAACCATCCTCCCGACACCCCCCCCCACCCTCCCCTCTCCTCCGCCCCCCGACCCCCCCGTCACGCCTCCCCCCCCACACCCCTCTCGACTCACCTCCTCCCCCCCCTCCCTCCTTTTCCCCCATCCACACCCACTCCTCCCCCACCTCGCTGTGCGCCCCACGTCCTTCCCTCCCTCTCCCCCTCCCCTACCCCCCCCCCTCTCCCGGCCTACCCCCCCCTCCCTCCTCCCGCCCGCTATGCCCCTCCCCTTGGCACCCCCCTTTCCCCCCACCCTCTCCCCGCCTCCCTCCCGCACCCGTCCTCGCTCCCACTCCATGCCTCCACCCCCCCACCCGCTCCGCCCGCCCCTCCTCCACCCCCCCTCCTACTACTACCTCCCCCCCCCCCTCGCCTCCCCTTCCTCTCCTTCCCTTTTCTCTCTCCACTCCTCCGCGCCTCACGCCCCGCCTCTCTTCTTCCTCCTCTCCTTCGGGGGCTCTCTTGGGGGTATTCAGAGTCCCCCCCTTCTTGGTCGGGTTCCTAACATTATTGTAGGGACCACATGGAGATTAAAGGGCGGGAGGGAAGGAGTGGATGGGGGGGGGGGGGGGGAGGGGGGGGGGGGGGGAGGGGGAGGAGGGGGAAAGGTGAGAAGAGGATCTCTCTCGTCTCTCTCTCTCGGTCCTCTCGCTCTCTCTTCCGTCTCACTCCCTCTCTCTCCCCTCCCTCACGTCTCCTCTCTTCTCTCTCTCGTTCTCCTCCCATCCCATCTCACCAGACACAACAACAGACACACACACACACACAGTCCTTGCCTCCTCCCGCGTATAAAACTCGCTTGGCTGCGCCTCAATGCTTGTTTACTTGTTTACATCCACTGTGGCTGGCTTGTATTGGCAAGTGTCTCGTTCTCAGCTGCTCGCTGCTCAAACAAGATACGCCGCAATGCGTACCACAACAATTGCCTCCTTACTACATTCTCTCGATAACGGCGATGTGCTTCTGCTTTGTATCGTACACTTTTCTTTCTAGTTATGGCAAAAAATAGTGTTTTTCGGTATTTCTTATGATCTCATTCTCATCCAACCCTCCTCTCTCTCTCTGTCTCTCTCTCTTCAACACACACACACACACACACACACCACACACACACACACACACACACAACACACACACACACACACACCCACACAACACAATGCACACATGCACAACGCACACGCAACACGCACACGCCCCACACACGCACCACCACACGCACACACCCCACAAGACCCGGTGCTTCGGTTCGGACACTCGCCATCGCCGTCATCACTAATATTCATAGCGCCGTGTGTATTGTGGACACCCGAGACCGCCCTTCATTATCAGACTGAGGAGGTGCGAGTGGCGAGGACGCGAGACTTCCAAGCCTGCAACGCCTCCTCCTCCTCGTCCTCCTCCTCCTCCTCCTCCTCCTCCTCCTCCTCCTCCTCCGCCTCCGCCTCTTCCTCCTCCTCGCTTGTATTCAGAATCACTCTGGTCGGGTTCCTACATTATTGTAGGGACCACATGGAGATAGGGCGGCGGAGGGAGGGAGGGAGGGAGAGAGGATCTCTCTCTCTCTCTCTTCTCTCCATCTCTCTCTTCTCATCGTCTCTCTCTTCTCCTCTCTCCTCTCCTCTCTCTCTCTCGGATCCTCCCCAAACATGTGAGACATACTCCATACATGGGCGGATAAGGCCCCTGTACGTAGGATACGCAGTATAACAAAAAATATTTTTCTCAACTTTGGCATGCCTATTTCCTATGTACAACGAAATTCTAAGAAGCTTTTATCTAGTTCCATTTTTGCATTTGAGCAATTCTTACTATGCAAAATCGCTGTTTTAAATTGCACCCTTATCGAATAATGCTTAAATGAGTACGCAGTGACCGGTTGGTCCTGTGTATTGCATCATGCACCAATATGAGCTCCAAATGACTAGCGTGGTAAGCTCTTTCTGATCAGTTGATTCATCAGGCACTACATCACAGTGTCACAGCCTCTACTGATTAGCCTAGAACGTGTCCATCCATGTCCTCTCTTAGACTGAAGCAGGGCATGGTCTCTCCCGTGGTGGGGCCCGAGCCCGGATGAACCCGTCTCTGGCCTGCTGCCCCACCACTGCTGCCGCAGACTCTATCACCTGCTTCACGCCTCTTTCGGTGCTCTGAGTGTGGCTAGAGAACTCCGGAACCTCGTACGGCTTGATCAGGATCTCCTGGATCTGATCCCCGGACAGTGAACAGGTGAATGGCGGCTCGTGCACCTGGCCAGGCTGCCAGCTGATCAGTGTCTGCAAGCTGGTGGCTGACAAGCTCAGCTTGGGTGTGATGCGAGGTCTTACACTGGTGTCCCCATACTCCTCGCCAGCCCTCAGCTTCAAAAGCTGGGTCACGGCGAACCTGCGGTCGTCCTCACTCTAACTCGCCATCAGCGAGAGGAGGACACATTTTTAGTGTGCGAACCATGCTCCTGTACACACGTAGAAGGTCACAGCTGTTTGGACCTTCTTGGGCTGCGACCTCACCACTCTGAGCTGCGTGAGGATGTGCTTGGGGCCGTCCTCTAGTTGTGGTGAACCTTGATGTCGTAGTAGAGTTTGAAGTACACCTGCAGGCAGTACTTGAATAGGATTTCCAGGGTGTTCAGTTCTTTGCCAGTCAGTCCATGCTTTCTGGTCCACATGTACACGAGCGACTGGGCTGTGGTGAGCCATCTGGAGTGGGACACCTTGCCACACTTGATCTAATGCAGCTCGGACGGGAGAACGCCCCGCTTCACAGCCTGGACCAGCTGGTAGGAGACCTGCTGGTCAGTGGACATGTTGACCAGGATATACTCCGGTATCTCCGTGAGATCTTCACTGCCTGGCACTCCTCTGAACTCTGCGTTGTACTGCATCTCATTCACGCTGGCCAGCAGACTGCACACTGGACCCGTGAAGCCAGTGTCAGATGAGGTAGGCCCGTCGATGCTGGTGATAAGGTGGCGCAGGAGCATCTTGTTTGTGTGCAACACGCATATACTCCAGAAGAGCTTGCGTCCCAGCATCTTCTCCAAATGGGCGTGAGTACCACCCTTCCACCCCGTGTTGGCCCTAGTTGAGTCACCTTGCAGTACGATGAGTGATTCGGTAGAGTCGTATGTCACCAGCAGATCATAGAGAGCCTGAGCCACATTGAACGCAGGCTTCTCAGGTGGCACCGGGTCCTCTGGTACAAAGTGCCAAAGGTACCTTCCAGATGGCTCCTCTGTCACTGACACATGCTCCTCCCTGATAAACCTTGGGTGCAGTTTCCCATAGCTGTCGGGTACCATCGCCCTGGTCATGTCCTTCCTCCCATCGTAACCCAATCCAACTATTTTCGTACCCTGGTGCTTTCCCTGGTCAAGGTCCCTGGCCGATGCCATGGCATCCTGCCTGGCCCTCCTCAGCTTGCAAGGATCGCAGACCAGGTACGACATGTCTGGAGAGAAGTGGCCGTCAGCGATACAGTCCTGGAGGAATCCAGAAGCCAAGGCAGCAGCAGCAGTGGGCGGAACGTCGAACCGGATGCTTGCTAGCGCCAGGTTCCGGACTGGCATTGTGTTTCTTCTTGCAGCTGGCCTGTCCAAGTACTGCATCACAAGGGGTGCCAGGGACCCCAGCCTCTCCCTGAGCAGTCGGTCTACCAGTATGGCAGCCTCCTGTTGCTCCTGCCTCTTTCCTCTGAGTGGCAGGGTGAACGACTCCTCCGTCCCATCCTCAGAATCCTGGTGATCTTCAGCCTGGCCCAGGAACATCTGCTCCTGCAACTCAAGACGTCTGACCTTTTCATCTTTCTGCTTCTGCTTCTTCAGCTTAGCCTCCTCTTCCAACTGCTTTCTCTTTGCTGCTTCACTTGTCTATGCGTCTCATTCTTGTCTACCCCTGTCATCATCATTGCACTCTCCTCCCCAACTTTGATCCTCTGGTAGTACAGCCACTCCAGGTCTAAAGTAGGGACTTTGCTTGCCAGGGGGCAGTCACACTGCACGTGTGCTCTAGCGTGGCACAACTGGAGGTTGGAGCAGTGGGATTCCTGGTCCTTGCAGAGGAAGATCGTGTGAGGGCAGGCCGTTAAAGAAGGCGTTTGACTCACTGCATCGTGAGTCACTCTGGGATCTTTTGCGACTTCGAGGGATTCCTGCAAGGACTATTGGTTTGATAACTGGTCTGTATTCTGGGACTGAGAGTGCTGTGAAGTGTGGGGCAGGTATATCCAGCTTCTTTCCTCTGAATACAGGAGTCAGGCAAGGGTGCGTCCTTGCCCCATCACTTTTCAACGCTTGTATGGACTGGGTATTGGACAAGGTTGTAGACCAAAGTGATTGTGGAGCATCCGTCGGCAACACCAAGATCACTGATCTTGTTTTTGCCGATGATGCAGTAATCTTTGCTGAATCGCTGGAGGTCCTGGTGATGGCTCACGAGGCGCTGCACGAGGAGGCAAAGCCTTTGGGACTTGAGGTCTCCTGGCTCAAGACCAAGGTCCAGGTGTTTGGAGACTTACTAGATGAAGCAGTACAGTCTGTTCATGCGTGTGGCGAGGACATTGAGATCTTGGAAAGTTTTACATACCTTGGTAGCGCAGTACATAATGACGGCGGGTCACGACAAGAAGCCTTACGGCGGATTGGCATGGCCCACGGTGTTATGGACTCGCTCGGCGGGAGTATTTGGCGTTGTCGGTACCTATGCAGGAGGACAAAGATCCGGATCTTCAAGTCGCTTGTGATCCCTGTCCTACTCTATGGTTGTGAGACATGGACATTAAATAGTGACTTGAAGAGACGAATCAATGCCTTTGGTAATAAGTGTCTTCGCAGAATCATGGGGTATCGCTGGGATGATTACGTGTCAAATCAGCGATTGCACCGTGAGACTGAATCGAGGCTTATTACCTGCATAGTCCGTCAGCGCCAACTTCGGCTATATGGGCATGTGGCACGCTACCCTGAAACCGATCCTTCCCATCGGGTTGTATCTGTAAGAGACAATCCGGCGTGGAGGAGGCCAAGGGGGCACCCACAAGGCTCGTGGCTGGGGCAAGTTGATGCTTCTTGTCGAGAGCTGCTTGGTATGGGAAAGCAGCCTGCATGGGAACTCGCGCGTGGTGACCCCCGGGAGTGGCGTCGTAGGGTGGGCGAGGCGACGCGCCCCTCGGCGTATGCCCCCAATGATCGATTGATTGATATGTGCTTTCCACTTCAACTTGCTATCAATAACTACTCCCAAGAAATTAAATTCATATACTTTATGCATCGAACAATTATTTATTTTTATTACCTCCGCCAACGAAGTTGGAGGGAGGTTATGTCTTCACCCCAATCTGTCTCTTTACCTCCGCCAACGAAGTTGGAGGGGTTATGTTTTCACCCCGATCTGTCTGTCTGTCTGTCTGTCTGTCTGTCTGTTAGTGTACAGAATTTCTCAAAAAGTTACGAATATATTTGGACCAAACTCGGTATACCAAGTCTATTTGGTATAAGAAAGAACTGAATTAATTTTGGATGAAATCGATTGACAACCGTTGCCATGGCAACCAATTGATGAAATATTCGGCCGGAGGTATGCGCTCATACTGAGTGCATATAAATATATATATATATGTATATATATATATATATATATACGTACATTTGATGAAATATTCGGGCGGAGGTATGCGCTCTACTGAGTGCCCCCCCCCCCCAGTTGTTTATTTGTTTGTTTGTATGCTTGTTAGTGTACAGGATTTCTCGAAAAGTTAAGAATAGATTTAGACCAAACTTGGTATACCAAGTCTATTTGGTATAAGGAAGAACTTAGTTAATTTTGGATGAAATCGAATCACAACGTTTGCCATGGCAACCAATTGATGAAATATTCGGGCGGAGGTATGCGCTCTACTGAGTGCCCCCCCTTAGTTAATATATGTGTTGGGTGAGTCATTAAGAGGCTGGAAAGCATAGACTTAGTTTTGTTAATGTTCAGAGTCAATTTATTAGTCGATCCAAACAGAGATTTTAGCTAATTCCTCATTCAATGTTGATGTTATATCATTAAGATTATGCCCTTGGATAAAGACTGTAGTATGTATCATCAGCGAACAATACACATTTAAGTTTGTTGCTACAGCGTACAATATCATTAATATAGATTAAAAAGAGTATGGGTCAAGAATGGATCCCTGTGGCACCCCACATGTAATGGTGTTGTACGGAAATGATATATTATTGTATATAGTGCATTGTTTTCTATTAGATAAATAACTTTTCAACCAATTAAGGGAACTGCCACGTAATCCGTAAACAAACAGCTTTTGTAATAAAATGTGATGTGAAATTGTATCAAAGGCTTTGGGTAAGTCACAAAAAACTGTAATTTGAAACATCTTATTGTCTAAGGCTCTATATATGTTTTGTGAAAGATGGTGTACAGCTAAGTCAGTGGAGAATTTTGGACGAAAACCGTATTGAGACGAAGTCAGAAGGGAGTGTTTTGAGAGATAATCTGTAAGTCTTACAACAATTAATTTTTCAAATATCTTACTGAAACTAGGCAAAATAGAAATTTGTCTATGGTTTTGAAGTAAAGAAATGTCACCTTTCTTGAATACAGGGATGACAGGCGCAATTTTTAAGTGATCAGTAAAACTACCCTCTGAGAAAGATTTGTTTACAATGTATACTAAAAAAGGGGAGATAATATGAATACATTCTTTAATTACTTTTATGTGAACCTCTTCAAAACCAGGAGAAGAATCTTTGGAATTTTTTATATCAGATTTAACTTCACCTAAAGTTGTAGGGCTTAAGTAAAAGGAATAGGGAACAGGATTAGGAATGTATGCATTAAAAGAATTGTGCGTGTTATCAATATCATTGGCCAATGTCGTACCTATATTATTAAAAAAAAGTCATTAAATTGCTTGGTTATATTGTAATCACCTGAAACTGTATGACCATTAAAATTCATGAATGATGGAAGTTTGTGAGAAGTCTTACCCAGCATGTTGTTAATGGGATTCCATGTGTTTTTAGCATCCCCAGCATGTTCATTAAACTTATTTGCTAAGTAATTATCCTTAGCAACTCGTATTGTTGCAGTTAATTGATTTCTGTAAGTTTAAAAACTTTTCTGATATGTTAAAGGCCATTTATAGTACAGTTTTTGCAGCTTGTTACGATGTTTAATAGAGTTTTTAATAGCTGGCATTCTGTAGGGTTTTATTTATGTGTTTTGCTTTAACAGTGATTGTTGACAGAGGAAAAATGCCTATTGTATAGTCCTATAAATATATCTAAATAACTATAAAAAATACCATTAACAGTTAGACGAACAATGTCAGTTACACAGTTAAAATTTGTCAAGTCAGATTTAAAGGCTTCCAGTTTATCATTAGAGAACTTTCTTTTTGTAAGAGTTACTAAGTTCGAAGCATTTTTGTTTCTTAGTGAAAATGAGCTGACAATGGGGAAATGGTCACTGATTGAGGTAAATATAATCCCACTCATTAAATAATTGTCATGATTATTGGTCCAGATGTGGTCAATTATAGATGCAGACTTTTAGTAACGCGGGTAGGCCTGTTAATGGTGGAAAAAAAGGAATAGCTGTGAAACAAGTTAACCAAATTACGAGCATTGTAATAATTATAATTTAGGATATTGATGTTAAAGTCACGCATGAAATAAGATGGTGTTCTATTAGGGACGGTGGCAACAATTATATCATTAACAGAGTTGATAAAATTATCAATATTGGAATTAAGTGGTCTGTAGATCATACCAACAATTGACTTAAATGGTTGAGTAATGTATAGGATCAAAGATTCCATATATGGTAATTGTAAAGAAACATCAGAGAGTACACGTACCTGAAAATTATTACTAACATAGACGGCGAGTCCTCTACCATGTGTGGTCTTGTTTTGGAAATATCTACTATAACCTTCAACAGAAAATAAATTGCATATGTTTATCATTAAGGCGTGTTTCACATAAACCTATAACATCATATTTAGTAGTAGTTGTATTAATACACTGGTCAATACAGGTGTCAAAGTGAAGGGGTATACTGCATATATTGTAAGCAAATAAATTCAAACATGAAGGAAAATTACTCGTGGTTGGATTAACGTCATCACTAAAACAATAATTACAGCTAAGTTCATTAACAAAACAGCTAAGTTCATTAACAAAACTTTCAACAGGCAAGTTATCATACCTATCATTATCATAATAACTGAAGGGATCATAAACCTAATCATTAATTACGTGTAACGGAAATTATGTTCAGTAATATCAAAAAGACGGACAAAATCAGTAGGATTAAAATTAGCAAAATGAAGACAATCTTGATACATACTTGTAGGGGCTACTATAAATTACAAAAACCTTACCGACAAAGAATTACATATTAACTATTGCGCCTTCCTTTCTTTGTTGTTTCCACATCACTATGTTGCAACCTCCGGGAAACCGCCTGACTAGACGCCGAAGACCAATCAATCCCAGCTGAGTGATCTCCCGAAGTCTTCATCGTCACTGGAGGGTCCCCAGCCGGTCTGATGGTAGCACCAGGGTCCGGGAGGGCAGCACCGACAGCAAGTCCACCACTTGATGAACTGAAGCGTCGAGCTGCGTCGCTTCTGGTCACGGCACCAGTAGCAGGAGCGGCAGCAGCGCCACCACTGCTTACGTTGCCATCCACTGCTTCACTGTGCTCGGCGTTCCTATATGAACCCCTGACCTCAGTAGTAGTATTCGACATTCTATCTTTAATGATGAGCTTTGTGTGGCGAAAATATGCGATTTTGCCTTCGATTTTCGCTTGTTTTAGTAGAGGAATTTGTGCTTTCTTGATTTCTTGGGACGCTGGACATAAGTCTTCGTTGACGTAGATTCGAGTACCCCGAAGCTTCGAAAATTTCTCATCACAGCTTCACGGTCCAAGAACTTAGTGAAGCAAGTGATGATAGTTCGTTGACGATTCGGAAGGTGAAAACCCACTCTATGAGCTCGTTCGAGCTGCACTTTCGGTAGTTGCAGTTTATCATCAAGCAATCGACAAACTTTCACAGCAGACTGCTCCCAGGTCTCACCAGGTTCCTCTTCAATTCCCACGAACTGCAAATTATTGCGTCTGCTATAATCTTCTTGGTAGTTGAGACGAGTCTTTAAATCTTCAATAGATGGCAGACTTGTTTGGAGATCTTGGGATAGTTTGGTAATAAGTTGTTTATCATTCTTAGCTTCTTGCTTCACTTGGTTCAGTTGGTTTTTCAGTTTATCCACTTCTTTCTGGGAAAACTCTAAGCTGTTTTCAGGTCTTGAACCGTTACTTGCAGTTGTTTGCACTGACCACTGATTTGCTTAGTAAATAGGTCCATGGCACCATTACAGGCTTGTTCTTGAGCTTCTAGTAGAGTACTTCAAGACAGAAGGATCCATTGTGGGCTGTGGTAAGGAGCGGCCAAAACACACGTCTGCTCGCCATGAAGTCTTCGAATTATAATGAATGAGACAGAGACAGACACAGAGACAGAGACAGAGACAGAGACAGAGACAGATACAGAGACAGAGACAGAGACAGAGACAGAGAGACAAAAAAAAATTACAATAAAGTAAATCCATTGGAACATTAATATAATTATTAAATTCAGAAAACAAACTGAGGAAAAAGCTAAATAGTAGTGAGGAATGTTAATATTGATGGAAATTAGTCCTATTGTGGAATAAAATTATACAGATGACGAAATATGTAAGCCTTATCATTAGTGACCAGATTTTCCCATAAATGCCATAAATGCCTTTTTGTGCCTTTTTTGGTATTTTTCTTGCAATAATGCCTTTTTTACTCATTTTGTGCCTATTCTGCCTTTTATGTAGTTTTTCAAAGTGTATTTTCTTTAGTTTTACCAAAAAATGAAGTTTTTTCGTACTGTTATTCGCTTCTGTCGCCAAATGGCATATGGCCAGATTACCTGGCTACCATATTTCCTTAGAAGATTCAGTCTGCTCCAAAGCCTCCTCCATCTACCATCAAGATGCCGAAAGTATAATCGAAGCCTTGTAAAAAACTTATTGATTTGGTGACAAATTTGGGAGTTATATCTTCTCTAGCGATAACTGTTTCATATTTTGCAAAGTATGTGAGAAAGCAGTGAACCACGATAAGAAGTATTTTGTCGTCCAACATATACAGACAGCGAAACACAAGTTAGCGACGGAGAAACAAGAAAACAAGGACAAAAAACAAGCGTGTCTTTTGACAACATTGAATGTATCAATGATATCTTTACTTGGATAATTTTCCCTAATATAGCTTGATTTTAAAATGTTTAACCATGTTGTAATAAAGAAAATAAATGCCTTTTTAATGCCTTTTCTAATAAAAATAGCCTCTTATTAGCCTTTTTTACACTATATAAATGCCTTTTTGCCTGCCTATTTTCGTGTTTTTAGTGCCTAAGCTGTAATAGGCAATTATTTATACTTTAAGTTTGCCGCCTCTATGTTTGTAGCATAGTAGTGACTTCTAGTGGCGCCCGATTACGGACAAGGTGAGCGTGGGTCAGCCGCCAGGTCAAGGAGTTCTCTCAGTGTTGCCGCGGGGTCCGACGTGGTCTCAGTGCTTAACGTCTTGGCGGCAGCTGATTTTGTACCAATAACTCATTTTTAAGTACACATAAAGATACAACACAAGTGTATTCTTCCTCCCGAACACACACACGCAACGTTACACGACCAATCACGTCCATAAGGGCGTGATTCACCGAACCACGCAACACGTGCCTACTGCTCAGGCCTATACCGCCACGCAACCTACAACCAATAGTACCACGGTGACTACGAGGACAACAATCTATAAGCCACCATAACATTGGCAGCAGTCAACGGTGGTCTTGGTTCGTGTGTTGCCTTTTCATCTGTGTGTGTGTTGCTGGTCGAGCCACGAGGGTCCACGTGGCCACTTTCACGATTGCTGCTGTCCTGTGCCGCTTAATATTGGCTGCAACTACCTGTCGTCGTCTCCCGCGATTGACCTCCCATCCACGACGCCTGTGCTGTTTCCTTCGGTTGGCTCCTGCCGGTTCCAGTCCTGCTGTTCAGCCTCGCAGCCCTACTTCGGCTCCACCTACATCGCCCGCTGCTGTGCTCTGCTGTCCAGCCACGCCGTCCTCCGTCGGCTAGCTTCTGTTGCTGTTTGGCCTTCCTTCCACGCCCGTGCTTCGCCTCCTGCAGCGCCTTCTTCAGACGTCTCCAGCGTGCCGTTCCCTGCGGTTCCATTCCTGCCCACGACCCCGTCATCGTCATCGCGCCCCAAGCTCTACAGTACTTCGTTACGCGTGATTTGCGAGTGTTCCGTTGGTAAGGCTATTTTTTTTCTTTCTTTTTTGTCATTTACATTATATACCACGCGGACATTTTTTTGATATTTTTCTCTAGGCAGTGCATTTTCTTTTTTGGCCTCTTAACTTTTGTGAGTGCTGTTTTGTGTGATTTTTTTTGTGTGTAGATTCCAGTGCTTTGTGTTCGAGAAAATACTTTTGTCACGCCATTTTTTTTTTCATGGCGTAGTTGTGCCCGGCTGTCGTCAGGCTCCCTTCACTGTGACTCGCCTGTGATTGGCCCAGGCATCACCCGATTCACTAACACGTGTTCAACCCCCCCCCCACCCCCTCCTCTGGCTGCGAGACAAGAGCTGATCGGCTTATCTCTTTGTGCCCGCCGCTCCCAGGGTGACCTGACGCGCATCCCCCCTCCCCCCCTTGCCCTGACCTTCCCGCCAGGTCAAGGATTCGTCCCACGTGGTCTGCCACCCCACCCCCACCCCAGCCCAGCCGCCTGCCCTCCTCTCTCCCCCCTTCCCCCGCGCCCCTGTTGACAAGTCTCCCTCCTCTCGGAAACGCTTGGACGGCGCACATCAGCCACATTCCTCCAGGTGATTGACTGGTTACATATGACTTTCTGCAGTTACGTGAGTGTGTTTTCCAGACCTTCCATTCTGTGCTTCGTCACAGGATAGTATATTTGTATATGTGTATATTAGATTAGGTATATTTATATTTATTTTCATTTAGTTATTTATATATATATATATATATATAATATATATATATATATATATTATATATAATATATATATATATATATATATATATATATATATATTTTATATATTATATATATATATATATATATATATATATATATATATATATATATATATATATATTTTTTTTTTTTTTTTTTTTGTAGGGTCTATCAGCTCACTTGCAGTCTTTATTTCAGTGTCATATGTTTCTGCTGTGCTTTCTTTCTTTCTCCATGATCCTCACATTAGGCCTTGTCCTCTGTTGCTTGTGAGCCTTTATCCTATCGCACAGTAGTCTTCTTTCAGTTAATCTTCCCATTTTCTATGTGCGTTCCCGTTTTCCTTCTCCACTCACGGGATACCACTCGCCATACCATAGTTTCCCTGGCTACTTTTGTGTCAGATTTGCTTTTCTCTCTGTGTATATACTAGCGTTTCTGGTTTTTACCTATGGTTCACGAGGACGCTGATATCGTCAGAGTGTTGCGATCACGCACTGTTGTTCCTTTCGGTTCAGTTCAGGAGCTCCCTTTCACTATGGCTCCTAATGATCCTGAGTTGCATGCCCCGCCGGTGGCTGCACCGTCACTTACTCCAACCATTAAAATTCTACACCAGGACCCCCTTGTCAAACGTTTTTCTGGGGAGGATCTTTCCTATTCGGCGCTCAATTTTCTTGGATTATACGAGGACTTAATGCGTAATTCAAGCTTGGTGTTGGAGCTCGACAAAATTGCCTTTCTGCGTAGCCAACTTGTACCAGATTCACGAGCGGCAAGGATGATGTTGGCAAGTGCGTTTCAGCCTGGCCTTCTAAATAGCAGTTATCATGAGTTCAAGGACAATTTTAGTCAGGCTTTGGGTTCAGGTCAGCATCGTGGTGGTTTACAATGGGTATTTCGCATAACTGACTCTCACTAATCGTCTTGGCACGGCTGATCATTTTGATGGCCAAGCTCTTGCTGTGCAAATCGCTGATGACGCTGTATCATCACTGCGTAAGGTTGATTGGTTCAAAGACGACGCCATATCTTGCAAGGACCTTCGCATAATGCTTGAATATGCCATGTTTGTTGCTCATTTAACTCCTGAACGTCGCCGCGTTGCCTCCTCCATTGATTTTACTGCCAAAGACAGGCTGCTAGATTTCGCTTCAACTATTGAAAAGCGTATTGCATAAAGTTATCTTCGTGTCCCTCCGGCGCCGTCGCCTCATAACACTCCGATAGCGCCTGTTATGTTTAATGCTGTTGGTTCTTCTGCTTCTCCTCCCTTGCTGTGTTCATTTTGCTCGAGGACAGGCTATACCTCACAGCATTGTTTCCGGCGTAGACGACAAGTTGCTCGCGAGATCTCCTGCCCCACAGGGCTCGTTCCCTCCCCCCTTCCTCTCATTCTCGTGACAATGCTTCAGCTCGCTCTGGGGCGTAGTCACATCTGCTACAAACCTACAATAGTTGGAGTACTGCTACATATCCTACACATAGGCTGTCGTATTTCCTACACCAATACCAGTATCCAGCACATTTCCTACACAAAACCCTCCTACAAATTTAGCAGTTTTGAGAATAGTGACATATTTCCTACAAAGATACAGCGTATCTCCTACACCCCCTTAGTGGGGCGCCTCTGTACTCGGCGCTTCTGGCTCACTACACTCCTGACGACCTTGACCAGTCAACAAGTACTTAGCTTGATATATGTCCTTTCTGCGCATTATTATGGAGCAACCAAAACAGAGAGACAAGTATCGTTCGCATTCAGACACGAATCAAGTTTAGGTTTTTCTCCATTCGTCGGGACAGACGGCATTTCAGATCCTTGTACTCCACTGTTCTTGGACCAAGCATGGCTAATATTGAGGGGAACATCCGCTTCAACGCAGTGGTTTACAAAGACAAATCTGGATTCCGGTACCTCCGAAATGTGGCCAGGAACAACAAACTGTACCTGCATTTCATTCAACACATATGCACATATTTACATTACAGATGCATATATTTACATACTGTCACAGCTCCTATACATAGACGGTCATATTTCCTACACAAAAACAAGTGTCAGGCATATCTCCTACACCTACTGTGTGTAGGAGATATGCTGTATCTCTGTAGGAAATATGTCACTACTCTAAAATCTGCTAAATTTGTAGGAGATGTACTGTGTAGTATACATGGTGTAGGAAATATGGCGCGCCCCCTCGCTCTTACTCAGACGCCGTTATGCGGCGTCTTATCCTCCTCCATTGCTTCCCTCCTCGAGGTCGCAGCCTTCTCGCTCCTTTAATAAACGTGGTGGTTCTCAGACTCTTCTGTTCTGTCACGTTCACGGTTTTGGTGGCCACGGTTCAGATGACTGCTTCACGCTTCTCAATATGCGTGACAGATGTGCTTCACAGGTGCACTCTTCACTTCCTCAGTCGGGGGAAGTTCGCGCCGCAGGCCTGCCGGACCGGATTAGCTAATGCTCACCTGCAGCGGCGACCCCCTACGGCTGATTCTCCGTCATTCTCTTTGCCATGTTCACAGTCTGTGGTCAGTTCTGTCGTCGCCGCTTGCTCTCAGCACCCTCTCTTGACGATGCAAGTGCACATTGATAAGTCCCGTCTGTCTTTGGGAGTGGACACAGGTTCTGACGTTAATGTTTTATCTGAAGCTGCATTTTTGGAATTACAAACTAGTTTTCCTGATGATGGTTTTCACCTCCAACCTTCGCATTTTCATCTTTCCGGCGTTGAAGGTTCTGCTCTGACGATTTTAGGGGCTGTATCACTCCCAGTTTGTCTTCCTGAGTCATCTTCTTTCCATGCCGATTTCTATGTAGTGCGTGGTTTTGCGTTTCCTTGCCATGGTTTGTTTGGTCTTGGCTCGCTTACGCAGCATGGTATTGATATACATCCAAGTCAAAGCGCTCTTTCGTTCAATGGACGTTTTTTTCCTGCCATGACTGAAGCGACACCTTTGCTTCGTGCTCCGCCTCCTCCTTGCATGCCAGCGACCAATCTAAATACGGAGCGCTCCTCCTCACAATGTTCGCCTCAGCGCAACGATAAATCGCGCCGTTTTTCTCAGCAATGGCCTTACGTTTCCGCTATATTTATACTTTAAGCTTGCCGCCTCTATGTTTGTAGCATAGTATTGACCTCTAGCGGCGCCCACTTGGTGAGCGTGGGTCAGCCGCCAGGTCAAGGAGCTCTCTCAGTGTTGCCGCCGGGGTCAGACGTGGTCTCAGTGCTTAACGTCTTGGTGGCAGGTTATTTTGTACCAATAACTCATCATTAATTACACATAAAGATACAACACAAGTGTATTCTTCTTCCCGAACACACACACGCAACGTTACACGACCAGGCACGTCCATAAGGGCGTGATTCACCGAACCAAGCAGCACTTGCCTTCCACCGCTCAGGCCTATACTGCCACGCTACCTACAACCAATCCTACCACGGTGACTACGAGGACAACAAGCTATAAGTGCCAACCTTCGTGATACAGGTATCGGCTACCACATACATGATGGGTGCATCAACTCACTGAGCTATGCTGATGGTATGGTACTGCTGCACCCAATGCGGATGCGTTGCAGGACCTTATCAATGTGTGTCAGGTGTATGCTGCCAAGCATGATATTGTCTACAACACCACTAAGACAGAGTGCATGGTAGTATCACTGGCACGCGCTCAGGTGAATTTCCTAAAAACAGCATAACTCGGTGGGTCTGCCCTCACTTTTGTGGATAGATTCGCATACTTAGGCCATGTTATATCTCACGACATGACTGATGATGATGATATCATCAACCAGACCACTAAGCTTCTTGTCGTGGGAAATACTCTACAGAGGAAATTCTCCTACGGTAGCAGAGAGGTGAAGATAGAGTTATTCAGGAGTCACTGCTACTCCATATACTGCAACTCGCTGTGGTCGCGGTACAAGGTGGCCACTATGAACCGCCTTAAGGTATGTCACAATGACATCCTTAAGAGGCTTCTGGGGCTGCCCAGGTGGTGCAGCTCGTCCCTGGCTTTTGCTAGGAACGGGGTGAACAATCTGGATGTGATCCGTCGACACTCCGTGTTCAGTTTAAGGAGTAGGGTGGAGCTCTCTACGAACTCCATCATCACCTCTGTCAGGCAGAGCTCGGCCTATGTATGTGGACCTATACAACAACGGTGGCTGGGTCTGCTGTTTGTGCAGAATGTGGGGTAGCACAGGTGTCCATGTATGCTTTTCTATGTACTTTGATACTATGTTCCCTAATGTGGCTGTACCTTGTTCTTGTTTTTTGTTTTGGCGCTAGTACTTTAGTTTACTCCTTGGTTTGTTCTTATTGCTTTGTTTTTTGTCTGTATGTCTCCGGGCGCGAATAAAATTATTATTATTATTATTATTTTTATTATAAGCCACCATAACAAAGCATCTGGTTTTACTTATCATCATTATTATTATTATTATTATTATTATTATTAATAAATATTACCATTATTATTATGTTGGTGAGGGTTGGAAAAAATAGCTTCTCGCCTCGAATGACACAAAAAAAAATTCTATGTAATGCATCTTTCTCTCCCCCTTCCCCACTCCCCTCCTCTCCCCCCCTCCACACTAATCGCCCACCCCCCACCCCCCTCTCTCCTCTCCCCCTCTCCAGGCCCCTCGAGGTAAACAAAGCCCTGTCTAAGACCACGAACCGCACACACAGTAAATGAATTCTCTCTCTCTCTCTCTCTCTCTCCTCTCTCTCTCTCTCTCTCTCTCTCTCTCTCTCTCTCTCTCCTCTCTCTCTCTCTCTCTCTCTCTCTCTCTTATATTAGTCAATGTCCAGCTGGATGTTTCTTCCTTGGTGACACCCTCCTCCTCCACCTCCTCCTGCCTGACAGGTACCGCCTCCCTCCACTTCCTCTTCCTCCTCCTCCTCCTTTCTTCTTCCTCACCAAAGATATCTTCCTCTTTCTCAGGTGACCTGACATTCTCACTCCCATCCCTCCTCCTCCTCCTCCTCCTCCTCCTCCTCCTCCTTCCTTCTTCCTTCCTTCCTATACTTATTCTTCCTCCTCCTCTTCCCACATGACTTACGTTCATGTGGAAAGGAAAGCTAATCTCCTCCTTCTCTTCCTATTCCTTTCTTCCTTTTGCTTCTGCTTCTGTTCTAGTTCTTCCTCCTCCTACTCCCTTCACTCTTTTTACTCCTCTACTCCTACTCCTTTTCCTTTCACTATTTGTACTCTTCTACTCCTACTCCTTTTCCTGTTTTACTCTTGTTCCTCTACGTATGTCCTTGTTCTTTCTTCTCCTCTTTACTGCCCTTCCTCTTCCTTTCCCTTTCTCTTCATCTTCTTCGTACCTCACACAATGACAGTCCAACTTGCCCATGACATGAAATATAAATAAGAGCGTTATTTACATAGATTTCACGCTGTGCTTTGGACCTTGAGTGCTCGGTTGAGAAGGTTCGACAATTTTTGGCTGCAGACGATGACCACGAAAACAAATGATAGTCACTAGTGATAATTGTAATAATAATAGTAAAGTGGTGGTGACGTGAGAAAAAAAGAATAACCATCACACAATATAATATAAACAAATATATTATATGGATACACTAAAAACCCGAAGTGCTTTTTTCTTTATATTTTTTGTTGGAGTTACAGCTAAAAAAATTGATATATTTTTTCTTTTTCAGTGAAGTAAATTGAAATACAGTAAAATTGCAGTAAAGTAGGACACGTCAGAGAGGACATTAAAGTTTACTTCAGTGAGACTCGTCCTCAAAGTGAATACTGGAACACAACGTGTAATCACTGTTATACACGCTACACGACAAGAGAGAGAGAGAGAGAGAGAGAGAGAGAGAGAGAGAGAGAGAGAGAGAGAGAGAGAGAGAGAGAGAGAGAGAGAGAGAGAGAGAGAGAAAGAGACAGAAAAAACCATGGCACCACAACCAACCAATCAGGGACGCGGAACACACTGATGACGTCACAACCAACTAATCAAAAAGCTAATAAATAACACCATACTATAAAAACAAACCAATTAGGATCCCGAATTACCATAAAAACATCACATTAACCAATCATAAAATTCAAAATTAAGACAAAAAAAACACCACACCAATACATCCAAACTGACAAAAAACATCAACACCACAGCAATACATCCAAACTGACATCATAAATAATGATTGTTGACTTTTTGAATCTACACAATTATCAAACTAGTGGAGTGTGAGGAGGGGAGAGGGAAGGAGAGAGAGGGAAAGACGGAGAGGGAAGGGGAAAGAGGGAAAGAGGGGAGAGGGAAGGGAGAGAGGAAAGGAGGAGAAAGGAGAGGAGGGGAATAGAAGGACTGTTTTTTTTTTTTTTTTTACATATATATATATATATATATATATATATATATATGTAAAAAAAAATATATATGATATATATATATATATATATATAATATATATTATTATATATTATATATATATATATATATATATATATATATATATATATATATATATATATATATATATATATATATATATATATATATATATATATATATATATATATATATATATATATATATATATGTATATATATTCGTTTGAGCCTATAGCACCAGTAGGCTATCTTCCTTCCTTAGGTTTGTTATCCTCTAAATTTAAAATCTATCTAATAATATCTATCTCGTTTGCCCCCCGTCCCCCTGTACTAGTAAGGTGAGGGGGGGCAAGGGGGGCACGAGGGGGGTAAGCTGAGAAAACAGGGGGGCAAGCGGGGGCAAGGGGAGCAGGGGTGGGAGGGGGGGGGGCGGGGCGAGGCTATGTGGTAGTACTTTTTGCAGCTATTTTGGAAGTCCGTTCGGGTGTGTTTTATGACGTGTATTAAATCAGCGCAGCAATAGTTCCCTGATTTATGGGGCGGAAAATCGTTATATGATTGCTTTTTGAGAGAGGGACATAAAAAAAGCGGGTATAACAAGTAACATTTTCCACTCTCTCTCTCTCTGTCTCTCTCTCTCTCTCTCTCTCTCTCTCTCTCTCTCTCTCTCTCTCCTCTCTCTCTCTCTCTCTCTCTCTCTCTCTCTGTGTCGCTATGTCTCTCTCTCTCTCTCTCTCTCTCTCTCTCTCTCTCTCTCTCTCTCTCTCTCTCTCTCTCTCTCTCTCTCTCTCTGTGTCACTGTGTCTCTCTCTCTCTTTCTTCTCTCTCTCTCTCTCTCTCTCTCTCTCTCTCTCTCTCTCTCTCTCTCTCTCTCTCTCTCTCTCTCTCTCTCTCTCTCTCTCTCTCTCTCTCTCTCTCTCTCCTCTCTCTCTCTCTCTCTCTCCTCTCTCTGTCCTGTCTCTCTCTCTCTCTCTCTCTCTCTCTCTCTCTCTCTCTCTCTCTCTCTCTCTCTCTCTCTCTCTCGCTCTCTCTCTCTCCTCTCTCGCTCTCTCGCTCTCTCTCTCTCTCTCCTCTCTCTCTCTCTCTCTCTCTCTCTCTCTTTCTTTCTTTCTCTCTCGAGGGAAAGACAAAGGAAGACAATGAAAGGAAATGAGGACAAGAATGAGAGGAAGGAAGGAGGGAAGCAAGGAAGGAGATAATGAAGTAATGAATGATTGATAGAAGGAAGGATGGATGAATGAAATGATTGAAGGAAACAAGGGAACGTATAATTGAAGTAGTGAATGAATGAGTAAAGAAAACCTGGAAGGAATTAAATGAACGAAGGAATAGGTCAATTGATAAATGAAAGAAATATAAAGTAACAAATAAAATGAAAAAAGTGAGAAGCAACAAAACCATGAAGAAAATTGTAACTTAATACCGGAAGAAAATTCAATGAAAAAACAAAAAATAATCGAGAACGTAAAAGGTAAAACAAATTAATTAACAATAAAAAAATTAAATAAAAAAAAAGTACCCCCAAAAAATGCGTCAAAAATAAAGCGCACAATAAAGGAGTCATCACATTAATGGCACTAAAGGATCAATTCTTCAAGGAGCAGGTGGTACAAGTGCGAGTCCACCTGACACTTGGGACAATAAATCAAACCACACGCAAATTGTCAACCTCCACCTCCAAATCGTTCACCTGAGCTGCGAGAAACATTTACCTCTCAAGAACAATAATCAGAAGGGAGGGAAGGGAAGAGAAGGAAGGAGGGGAGAGAGGAGGAGGGGAGAGGGAAGGAGGGGATAGGGAAGGGGAGAGAGGGAAGGAGGGGAGAGGGGATGAGGGGAGAGGGAAGGAGGGGAGAGGGAATGAGGGGAGAGGGAAGGAGTAGAGAGGGGAGGCGGGGAGAGGGGAGGAGGAGAGAGGGGAGGAGGGGAAGAGGGGAAGAGGGGAGACTGAAGGAGTGGAGATGGAAGGAGGAGAAAAGGGAGGAGGGAAGAGGGAAGGAGGGGAGAGGACAGGTAGACTAAGTGGTAAGGTGAGAGGTACGAAGGGGAAGTGGGAAAGAGTGTGATGAAGAGGGAGAGGAATATAAATAGCAAGGAAAAGGAAGAGGGTGAGGTTATGGGAAGAGGTAGGAAGAATGGAACGGGAAGAAAGAAGGAATGAAGGAAGGAAAGGAAGGAAGGGTTAAGAAAGGGATGGGAAGGAGAAGGAATGGATGCATAAAAGAGGAAATAAGGGGAAGCGAGAAGGAGAGGAAAGGACGACCACGATATTACTTGTGTTCCTCACTTTTTATCAAACTCTATCACGTCTGTGGTTATTTCAGTTAAAGGAACAGCGAATTCCGGGGAGAACACGCGAGGGGGGAACAGCTGGAGGAGGAGGGAAGAGGATTAAAATAGGATACATAGGAATAAAGAACCAGGAGACTATGGTCCATAGCAAAGGGTATTTGCTGACAACTATACTAACTATCAACTACTTGTAAGAAAAACAGTTGGAAAAATTATACCATGTCTCTAAAGAGGATAGGAAAACATGGAAGTTTCATAGTGCAGAATGTAGGATATGAAAAATACTAACTACAACTCCCAAACTACAACTAATCGATACGAGGAGGAGGAGGAGGAGGAGGGGAGGAGGAGGAGGAAGGAGGAGGAGGAGATGAGGAGGAGAGAGGGGAGGAGGAGGAGGAGGAGGAGGAGGAGGAGGAGGAGGAGGAGGCGTAAAGTAAAGTTGTAGCAAAAAGAAGCAATATGAGTTGATGGACGAGAAATGACAAGATGAATAAAGTATAAAAGTAATGAATAGATGGGAAAGATGGAGTGATACAACGAACAAGGAACAGACAGACAGACAGACAGACAGACAGACAGACAGACAGACAGACAGACAGACAGACAAACAGCACGGGTAGTATACGAGAATGTGTTCAAACGTATTAGGGAAATGCATTTACTTGAATAAATTTTGACGATGCAAATGAAAAAAATGTTATGACGCTAAAATAGTGGATAATTCGTACAACCCACACGCACACACACACACACACACACACACACACACACACACACACACATACACACACACACACACATACACATACACATACACACACACACACACACACACAACACACACACACGAAGACACAGCTGTCTGTCAGCTGTGTGTACAGACTCGCTTTGAAAGGCTCCTCCACAACTGGCTATGGTGACTGGCTGCTGAGACCAAACAAGGACGCAGAGGACCCAAAGAGACCTTGAGTACCTACAGGTGAGAGCTGTGCAGTTAAATAGTCTCGTCTCCAAATGATTAGCCTAAAAAGTGAAAAAAAATTGAAGTGAAATAAAGTAAACAAAGATGGATAATCACGCCAAGACGCCTTTTGATGGCTTTGATACTAAAGAAAAAGATTTATTAGGGCTTATAATGAACCATAGAAGAACTATAATGCTAGAAGATATAGTACACGAGATGTTGAAAAAACTAGAGAAGATGGAAAAGAATGTGTTTGTACTGAAAAAAGAGAATACTATTTTGAAAAGTAAAGTGGACGAACTAAATTGTAAACAAGACGACGAAAAGGTAGTGAAAATGCATGCAGAAATGAATGCAGTACATAAGAAGTAGAAAATGACACAAGAGGAAATGAAAGATGAAAGAAAGACATGGAAGATAGAACAAGAAAAAGACCAAGAAAGCTTACGTCAAATAATAGATCAAGAAAATGAAAAGAAAAATCTGACCAAAGAAGTAGTCAAAGTAATCAAACAAAAGGAAAATTTTGTAAGAGATACAGTGGAGAAAAAGAAATGTGTCATAATTTTTGGTTTTAAAGAAAAAGTGCTGCCCAAAAAAAAAATAAGAGAAGAGGAAGAAAAGAAAGTGGCATAAGAAATATTTAAAGTAGTCTAAGAAAATACGGAGATAGAAGAGGAAATAGAAGAGATACATAGGTTAGGCAAATATGAGGAGGGAGGGGCCTGCCCCTTAAAAGTTAAGTTTAGGTCACAAGCTACAGCACAAGATATATTGTCTAAGGCATGGAAACTGGCAAAGACAGTAGAATATAAAAAAAAATGGATAAGAAAAGATATGAATGAGGAAGAAAGAGCCAGATTGAATGTAATGTTTAAAGAAGCCAAAGAAAAAAAACGAGTTGAGAACGGGAGAGGGAAAAAAATAAGTTATATTGGAGAGTTTTGGACCAAAAACTGAAGAAGTGGTATCTAAAAGAGAAAGAGTAAGAGAAGACAGTTCAAAGGAAAATGAAAAAGGATGGCGGGTATCGTACACACATATAAATGGGCTAGTGTCAACATTAACAGAAGTAAACGATTACCTGAGAGCCAAGAAACCAGACATATTGGGTTTAGTAGAAACGAAGCTGAGTGATTCTGAGGATGTGCCAGTTGGGGAGGGTCAATATAATGTATGGAGGCGAAACAGAAATCAGAAAAAGGGAAGGTGGTGTAATGGTGTTAACAAGGAAGGATGTGGTAGTAGAGAATGTGGAAAAAGGAGAAGGTATGGCAGAGGTGTTGAAGGTAGAGTTGGTGATGAAAAAAGGAAGATTAAGAGACTTAGTACTCGTATACGTTCCACCTAAGACAAATTCCTGGGGGAGAGAAGAGTATGGTGACATGATTAGAGACACAAGCAAATGTTTAAAGAATACGATGGAAAATTGTGAGAACATAATTATGATGGGATATTTTAACTGCAAAGAAGTTTGCTGGGAAGAATGGTATACTGAAGGAGGAGGAGACTCATGGGGTGGTACTTGTAGGATTTGGTAATGAATACCATTATGATTCAGTGGATTAAAGAGAATACAAGATTCAGAGGTAGCGAAGAACCATCAAGACTAGATCTACTAGTGACGAAAGAACTGGAAGTAATTAGTAAATAAGATTTTCAGTGCCGACTTGGAAAGAGTGACCATGTACTTATTGAATTTGAAGTAAATGATAGCAAAAACGAAGGGAGAAGAGAAGAACACAAGAAAGGAAGATGCAATTATGGAAAAGCAGACTTTGACGGATTAAGAACATTATTCGGAGAGACAGACTGGAGTAATTTCCATGCAACAAGGAGCCCAGATAAAATGGGATGAGTTCATCCAAATTTACACAGAAGGAATAAATAGTTATGTTCCAAGGATAGTTATCAGAGAAAAGAAAAAGAATGAATGGTTTAACAGAAAATGTGAATTAGCAAGACTAGAAAGAGAAAAAACATGGAATAGTTGGATGAAAAAAGGAGGTATCAACCTATGGGGGAAGTACAAAACAACTAGAAATGAATATGTAAGAATCCGAAGAGAAGAAGAAAGTAACTATGAGAGAAATATAATAGAAACATGAAAGAACGAACCGAAACTTTTCTATAGATATATAAATGGAAAAATGATAAACAAGGAAGGGGTAGATAAGCTGAAGGTAGAAGGCATAGTGTACGAAGATGCATTACAACAGGCTGAGGTGATGAATAAGTGCTTACAGACTGTATTTACAAGAGAAAGTGAATTAAAACGAAAAAATAATAGCAAATGAATGGATGGACGACATAAAAGTAGACGTAATAGAAGTAAACAGGCTAATGGAAAGTCAAAATGTGAGAAAAGCCCCGGGTCCAGATGGAGTGTCGAATTGGATAATGAAAGAGTGCAGTAACCAACTAGCAGGAAAGTTACATAGTGTAATTGAGAGTTCACTCAAGGAGAGCAGAGTCCCGCTTGATTGGAAAAGAGCAAATATTGTGCTAATTCACAAAGGAAGAGACAAAGAAGAACCATTATATTACAGGCCAGTATCATTAACAAGTGTAGTGGCAAAAATGTGTGAAAAAATTGTGAAGGACAGATGGTTGAAATATTTGGAAAAGACAAACACACTCGCAGGTGGCCAGTTTGAATTTAGAGGAGGAATGTCATGTACAACGAATTTATTAAGCTTTTACTCGAGAGTGATCGATGTGACAAAGGAAAGAGAGGGGTGGGTCGATTGCATATACTTGGACCTAAAGAAGGTATTTGACAAGGTACCTCACAATTGACTGCTCTGGAAGCTAGAACATGTAGGAGGATTGAAAGGTGGTTTGCTGAAGTGGATGGAAGACTTTTTGAGCAACAGAGAGATGAGAACAGTAATAAAAGATCAGAAGAGAGAATGGTGCAGTATGATAAGTGGAGTTCCTCAAGGATCAGTATTGGCCCCAGTGATGTTCTTTGTCTATGTAAATTATATGACAGAGGGAATGAACCAGGGGCGGACTGGGACTTAATTTCGGCCCAGGACTGGTGGTGTTGACCAGTCCACTTGGAGGAAAGAAAGGGAAGGGGGGGGGGGGGGGGGGGGTCGCCGATGAGAGCCAACGCAGTTAGGGTGTATTCAAAATAAAAAAAATTCCTTCTAGCTTTCCTGAAATCATGGATATTGAGATGTAAGTATTAACGCCACCAGACGTCTGTAAATTGAAAAGAAACGTTGTCCTGGCGACTTTAGTGTTATCTACGGTAGACAAGTCACAATTTTAGTAAGTTATAAGAAATAAGAGCCTGAAAGTTGCTATTTATTTTACACTTTCATATCTATATCCTTCAAATTTTGCTAAAGTACTGTCAGGCTCAGCATAACACAAATTAAATTGTTGAAATACTCCTTTGATCCTCAATTCGTTGACAATTCCTCATCATCTTAGGGAGATCTATCAGATATTGATAGATCAAAATAATAATAAATACGAAAATCAATGCAACACAGTACACACCTCCCACGCCACGGGCACTACAGAACAATAACTAAATGATGTGTGGCAACAGCGGCAGACGGCAGTCCTACCACTGTTGCCACAATGAATTGTCATTTGTTGAAATGCGTAGCATATAAAGCCCCGTTCACTTCTCCATGACTCGCGTCGGGTCGGCGACCGGTCGCGACTTGCTGAGTCATCCAGTCGGTGCCGACTGCAGCCGATTTTTTGGGGGGATGAAGCTCCAAAATCGACGTGGTTGTCTCGGGTTGCCATAGCTAGGCGACTAGTCGGCGACTAGTCCGCGATTGTCGGCAATAGTCCCGGATAGTCGCGGACTAAAATTTATTTAACCGTCAATATTGGGTTGCCGTCATGCGACGACAGTCACCGACAGTCGCAGCACGACGGCAACCACGGTTGTCGTCATGTGGAGACTGTTCCCAGCCGTGCTGCGACTGACGCCGAGTGATTGTAGATGGTTGGCAGCACAGCTGGCCCATCCCCAACACCACTTTTCCACCTACGCTTGTGTAGTGAAGTTCCACGCCACCGATGTCGGTCACACTGTTGTCCACACACTTGCCCACCTTGACTAGGCCACAAATACTTATGTGTCTCCTAATGTTATTAATTGAACACACTAACTACGATATGGTGATACCAATCGCCAAGGCACTAAAGACACTGTGAAAGCAGTATAGCCTTAAAGATACTGCACTAAAGATACTGCTCTATTTGTAGTGGATGATGATAATAATAATAATATCAATACATATCTAAAAAAAATCCGCCTCTCTCTCTCTCTCTCTACCGTCAGGGTGGCATGGTTGGTAGAGCCGTGAGCTCGCGTGCAACGTCCCAGCATTCGGTCAGTGGTTCGAGTTCACCAGGTTCGTCCTGGCGTGGTGACGCTTTGTATAGTCAATGACCTTTTAGTTGGTATTTGCAAAGTGTCTAGATAGGATCAAAGCATCACCATCTCTCTCTCTCCGTCGATAGGGCGAAAGCGTGAGAAAGATTGAAAGCGTGGGAAAGATCGATCTTTCCCACGCTAAAATAACATGTGCTCTAGTCGCAGCAAGGCCCCGACTGGTCGCAGTACGGCCCCGACTGGTCGCAATACGGCCCCGACTGGTCAGCGCCAGGCTTGGACCCTTCGACGACGAGTCCCAGCACGGAGCCGACTTTTTCCGTGAATTTTTTGAGGTGCAGACCCGCCACCAGTGTATAGGTCTACTATAGAGCATACACTACACAGTCGGGACCCCCCGCGCGCAGCTTCATGACTCCCACGACCCGACAGCGACGGTCTGGGCCTGACGCCGACCCACATGACGACCGGCGCCGACACAGCATGACTCAGCAAGTCGTGACTGGTCGCCGTCGAGAGTCGTGAAGATGTGAACCTTATCAATGCCCATAATGCATTTTAAATAAGGTATCGTCCCAGTGTGTGCATTGACATGCATAGCATATACTAGGTTAACGTATATAAAATACAAGAAGTCCGAAGACAACAACTTAAGACGATTCTATTGAGAATCTTGAAAGTTGACTCGTGTCGACTGTACGAGTGTACGCGTACGATATTTGTGAGTTGTTGATCTCTCCGATCTCTCGCCAGGCTGTAACTCTAGCTTTCTCTCTCAGCTGAGTGACTCTCTCTCTCTCTCATTTATTTTGAGTTTTACCTTATTCATCAGATATTTCATTTTCACTCCTTAATTTATTTATTAATTATCCGTTGTAATATTTTTTTTTTTTTATTAGCTTTTTTTCCCCTCAGACCAGCTCACACGACCCAGCGGCCCCACGAGAAATGTCCCGTTTGTCCCTATGGCCAGTCCGCCCATGGAGTGAACAGTTATATGAGTTTATTCGCTGATGATGCTAAATTACTAAGAAAAGTAGAAAGTAAAGAGGACTGTGAGGATTTACAAAAGGATCTAGATAAGATTTTCAGATGGAGTCAATTATGGGAAATGGAGTTTAATGCTAAAAAGTGTTAAGTGATGAAATGGGCAGTAGCAAATGGAGACAGAGAGGAAAGTATTCGATGGGAAATGAATGGATACTCAAAACAAAGGTCGAAAAAGATCTGGGAGTATGGATTACTATACGGATAATTTGTCACCTGAGAAGCATATAAACAAGATCACAGGAGATACAGATCAGTTGCTAAGGAATATTAGAATGGCATTCAAATATCTGGATGAAGAGATGATTAAGAAATTGATAACATCTTTGATTCGACCAAGGTTGGAATATGCGGCAGTGATTTGGTCACCACATAAAAAGAAGGATATAAGGAAGATTGAGAGAATACAAAGAGCAGCCACAAAAATGGCTCCAAGCCTGAGAGATTTACCATATGAGGAAAGACTTTCAGGACTGAAACTCCCAACTCTTGAGAAAAGAAGAAAAAGGGGAGATTCTACAGCAGTGTATCAAATGGATAGCAAATCTATAGCAGAGCATAAATGGGTCTGGAAAAAATTGATAGAGAAGATCTGTTTGTGTGGGACGATAGAAGTACAAGAGGTCATGAGAAGAAATTGAAAAGGACAACATGCAAGAGGAACATAAAAAAATACGGCTTCCCGTATAGAAGCATAGAAGCCTGGAACAACCTTGATGCAAAAGTGATTAATGCAATAAGTATTCAGGACTTCAAAGGCAAGCTGGATAATAGCAGATTTGGAGACGGGAGAGTATGAGCATAGCTCTTTTCCTGTATGCTACACAACTAGGTAAATACACGTGTAGGGTTGAAGGGGGTCTAGGGTCAGGTCAGGCAGAAAGCGGGGAGCAAATAGCCACAGCGCTCGATGGGTGGCGAGTGTCGGTAGCGTAAATGGGACAAAAAACACAGGAATATCACGACACAAGTCAACTATTCCTTAGCCTTCATTGACCCAGTGCTGACGGGAGGGAAGGAGGGATGGATGTAGGGAGGGAGGGATGGAGGAAGAGAGGATAGGAGGGAGGGAGGGAGAGAAGGAGGGAGAGAGAGGGAGGAAGAGAGAGGGAGAGAGGGAGGAAGAGAGAGGGAGGGAGAGAGTGAGAGTAGGAGGGAGGGAGAGTAGGAGGAAGGGAGTGATGGGAGGGGGAGAGAGAGGGAGGGAGTGATGGGAGGGGGAAAGAGAGGGAGGGAGTGATGGGAGGGGGAGAGAGAAGGAGGGAGTGATGGGAGGGGAGAGAGAGAGAGAGGGAGTGATGGGAGGGGGAGAGAGAGGGAAGGATTGATGGGAGGGGGACTGCGAGGGAGGGAGTGATGAGAGGGGAAAGGAAGGGAGGGAGGCAGGGAGAGAAGGAGGGAGGGAGAGGGAGAGCACCGGCTAGACTGCTCATAAAAAGGTGATGAACTTTTGCCCCCTCCCCCAGCGTGGAGGCAAGGCAAGGTGCACGCGCGTGTGTCTGCCTTGCGTGACGCCGCGGCCAACATGTTGATTACCGAGCAGGAGGGACAGTGCAAGTTGTGGCCCCGCCCCTCCCCGCCACGCCCTGCATACCCTTTCTACGACATGCTCTTGCTTGACATCTATATTTACCGCTACATATTGTCAAAATCTTGCGACACACACACACACACACATATACACACACCAACACACACACACACACACACACACACACACACACACATACACCAACACACACACACACACACACACACATATACACCTCCTGACCCATTAATCACAGGCAGTCTCCTCGGGGCACTGTAACGACGGCTCAATCAGCTAATCAAAACAAATTGAAATAACACAAATCAGAGGCGGGACTCAGCTCGATTACCTTTGGACGCCTGAATCCCAGACTTCAGGCGCCACGCAGCCATCAGGCGATCAGCCACCGGGGTAAAACGATGCACGACACAATTATTGCGATATAATTTCAACACAACGCTGATTTTCACACCCCAACACACACACACACACACACACACACACACACAAACACACGCGCGCGCGTACACACACAAGTACTCCGTAGTTTAGTGGTAGCACGCTCGGTTCACGACCGGGAAATCCCGTGTTCGATCCCCGGGAGGCGGTGTGGCTAAAAACCGTCCGGTAGCGCCCGGTACCGTCCGGTAGCGCCCGGTACCGTCCGGTAGCACCTAGTACTGTCCAGTAGCACCTAGTACCGTCCGGTAGCACTTAGTACCGTCCGGTAGCACCTAGTACCGTCCGGTAGCACCTAGTACCGTCCGGTACCACCTAGTACCGTCCGGTAGCACCTAGTACCGTCCGGTAACACCTAGTACCGTCCGGTACCACCTACTACCGCCCGGTACCACCTAGTACCGTCCGGTACCACCTAGTACCGTCCGATACCATCTAGTACCGTCCGGTACCACCTACTACCCACCGGTACCACCTAGTACCGTCCGGTAGCACCTAGTACCGTCCGGTAACACCTAGTACCGTCCGGTAGCACCTAGTACCGTCCAGTAGCACCTAGTACCGTCCGGTAACACCTAGTACCGTCCGGTAGCACCTAGTACCGTCTGGTAGCACCTAGTACCGTCCGGTAACACCTAGTACCGTCCGGTAACACCTAGTACCGTCCGGTAGCACCTAGTACCGTCCGGTAACACCTAGTACCGTCCGGTAGCACCTAGTACCGTCCGGTAACACCTAGGACCGTCCGGTAGCACCTAGTACCGTCCGGTAACACCTAGTACCGTCCGGTACCACCTACTACCGTCCGGTACCACCTAGTACCGTCCGATACCATCTAGTACCGTCCGGTACCACCTACTACCGTCCGGTACCACCTAGTACCGTCCGGTAGCACCTAGTACCGTCCGGTAACACCTAGTACAGTCCGGTAGCACCTAGTACCGTCCGGTAGCACCTAGTACCGTCCGGTAACACCTAGTACCGTCCGGTAGCACCTAGTACCGTCCGGTAGCACCTAGTACCGTCCGGTAGCACCTAGTACCGTCCGGTAACACCTAGTACCGTCCGGTAGCACCTAGTACCGTCCGGTAACACCTAGTACCGTCCGGTAGCACCTAGTACCGTCTGGTAACACCTAGTACAGTCCGGTACCACCTACTACCGTCCGATACCATCTAGTACCGTCCGGTACCACCTAGTACCGTCCGGTACCACCTAGTACCGTCCGGTACCACCTAGTACCGTCCGGTACCACCTAGTACCGTCCGGTACCACCTAGTACCGTCCGGTACCACCCACCTAGTACCGTCCGGTAGCACCTAGTACCGTCCGGTACCACCTAGTACCGTCCGGTAACACCTAGTACCGTCCCATACCACCTAGTACCGTCCGGTAGCACCTAGTACCGTCCGGTAGCACCTAGTACCGTCCGGTAGCACCTAGTACCGTCCGGTACCACCTAATACCGTCCGGTAGTACTTAGTACCGTCCGGTACCACCTAGTACCGTCCGGTAGTACTTAGTACCGTCCGGTACCACCTAGTACCGTCCGGTAGTACTTAGTACCGTCCGGTACACTGTACAGGATTATTTATATCATTAGGTGAATGGTGATGTATATATTTGATTGTTAACGACGGGCAAACAGTTCATTTTGACCTAACTCCTCCAAAAGGATTTGTACGCGAACTGTAGGCCTACCGGTCGTTCTTGTCTATAGTATTCAATTCGTTTGATTTAAAAAAGTTAACCCACCATTATTTTTCTATAGCAGTAAAATAAATTATAAACTTAGAAATCTACATCGAGATTAATTCAGATATACGATATATTAATGTATAGTTCTATTATATTTTCATAAATAAATTGGTTGCTGATGGCGCTGCATTTTTATGACATTTATGACTGCTATAGAATATTTTTTTTATGTTAACTAAATGTATAAACTTAGAAATTACATCAGATTAATTCTGATTCATTTTTCATTCATTAATTCTGAGAATAAGCTCAATACATACAACCCTCATGAATGAATTAGGCCAAATTAACGGTTTTCTCGTCGTTTACCATGAAATAAATTCACCACATGGTATAAATAATTCTGTACAGTGTACCGGACGCTACCAGGTGCTACCGGACGGCACCGGGCGGTACCGGGCGGTACCGGACGGGTTTTAGGCACACCCCCGGGAGGAGCAGCGAGAGATGGGCGGTCTTCTTATAACCCGAGCCCCTGTCCACCCTACAGTGAATGGGTACCGAGGGTTAGCCGGGGGTTTGTGACCCGCCTCCCGGGGTGGTGGTTTCGGCAAACACTAAGCACTAAGGATGTATGATTAAATGTAGCTATGGAGACGGGGCCATACGAGTGTAGCTCAGGCCCTATATAACACAACTAGATGAATACAACTAGACTAGAATTACTAGATGAATAAAGTCACCTTAGAGCAAGTTATCTCCCCTTATATATCCCTCTCTGCTCTTTGTTCAGTAATGTTAGAAAGAAAATATTCCCGTCATCTCTCTCCTTACAGTTCATTTAATAGCTAAATAATACCTAGCTCTTACTACCTATGAAAACTATGCTGGATATAAAACAATAACTACAAATAATGAAGTAATAGGAGAAGGGACTCTTAATTATCACTCGCAAAAAATAACTTATAAAGAAAAATCATATGTAGTCATGATATCACATTTTTTTTTATTTAGCTTCAATTCCTCCCAAAGTTACGGTATTTTGAGCACAAATCTTTTCCTCGACGTCCCCTGAATCGCTTAAGGGAAGATACTAAGATGAAAAATACTCCTTAAAAACTATACATTAAAAAATAAATCATACCAAGATAATCGCCTTGGGAACAAAACGTCTTCAAATAATATTCATAACCTCAGAACTTCTCCAAATGCTGCACGGAAGAAAACGAAATACTTGAGTCCCCTATAAAAAAAGCAGATATTGTGGATCCATTTTCTTAAGGATATGAATAAACACGACCTTTTTTATGGTAGAGAAAAGATGACATAATTACAAGGGTGAGTACTTA
>JACEEZ010008974.1:72500-80000 GCA_016584305.1 Chionoecetes opilio
GTAAGGGCTGTCCCTGAGGCAGCATGTCCCTGACTGAGGGACACTCGAGGCAGTAGTGATGCAGACTGTTGGCTCTGAGGCGATCACACAGCTTGCAGGAGGAGAAGTGAGGAATGTCCCCTGCCTCAGAGACCTGCCACACAGGTCGGTATCCCAGCCGAAGTCGGGCAGACACAATATTGTGTCTGCGAGCCATGAGTCCGCGTCGGCGATACTTGGGAGGGGTTAGACGGAAGTGGTCGTAATGCTGTATAGACACACTCTGAGCCCGCTCAGCGTTCGTGCGGTGGAGTGTGGGGAGAAAAGCGGCCGAGTGTATCAACTGTTTGAAGCCTAGGAGGGAGGGTGTAGCACCATCAGGCAGAGGCAGGCTGCAGGCAGTTTTGGCGAGGAGATCCACCTTATCGTTGGCTGCTATTCCAACATAGGAAGGAATCCACAAAAACCGTATAATGAGAGAATTGTCATGAGCTACGACTAACTGAAGCAAGATCTGATGAACCAGGCAACGATGTGTGGGTTGTGGAGATGAGATGGCCTGAAGGGCAGACTGAGAGTCACACATGACCACACCATTCAGACGCCTTTGAGAGAGGAGACTGACAGCCAGCAAGAGTCCCTGTAACTCACAGTAGGTAGAGCTGGACAAGTTGGGTAGTCTGCGGCCAACCCAGCCTCCCTCCGGTGGCGCCACGTCGAGTGAGTAGACAGCGCACCCCGCGCTCCCATCTGGCTGCAGGGAACCGTCGACGTAGAGATGGGGAGCAGCAGGAACGGAGGAGGACACTGCGGCAATGTGCTCCAGAGCCAATTGCTTCTGGAGGAGTGGTGGGGCTGCCTTGGAAGTGGGAGTGAAGGAGACTTGAGGCGGAGGAATCCTCCATGGAGGAGGACCATGATCCACTTCAGCCACGGAAACATTAAGATCAAGTCGCAGCAGGGTGGAGCAGACTGTGATGACGAGGGTGCAGACACCGGGACGAAGTGGAGGCCGGGGTGCGGCAGGGTCAAGCGAGGTTCTCAGGACACGTGAATAATGTGGAGTAAGATGGGGAGAGTGGAGGCACTTAAAGCTGAAGGAGGAGACATTGGCGTGAATTCTCTCAACAATAGGGGGGAGATCGAGCTCAGCCAACATGTTGACTATTCTGGTGGAGGCAGGACACCCAAGAATGTACCTAATCACTCTGTTCTGAATTTTTTCTAAAGGGTCTAAAGAGGTCTTAGAGAGTTGACAGAGGACAGGGGAGAGGTAGTCTATAACTGACCGTATGAAGGCAATGTAGAGGGTTCTAGCCACAGGAATAGAGACTCCGGCAGCATTGTTTGTGAGCCATTTTAAAGGGATGAAGCGCTGCTGTAGCCGGTGTAGGAGATCTTGGACGATCGGATGGACGCGCTGCCGCGCAGGTATGGCTGGGGCGATCCGCACAGGCGCTCCCAGGTACAAGTACTGCGTGCACAGCGGGATAACAATATTTCCAGCAGTGAAAACAGGAAGTGTTCTGGGGTTCCGGGGAGAAAATATTCTACTTTTCTCAGGGGAGAGAATGAGGCCACAAGCGGAAGACGACTCGTAAAATGACTGAAGGAAGAGGCGAAGATCTGCAGGAGAGTTGGAATGAACACATATATCATCAGCGTAGCAGGTAACAGTCGTCCCAGGAATGTCGGGAAGAAGAGTGAGTAAGTGGTGCACGAGGACATTCAAAAGGAATGGACTTAAAACACCACCTTTGCGGAGTACCAAGCTCGAATTCCTTGGAGGAGTTGCACGCCCCCTTGAAAAGCACATGCGAGGTTCTGTTACGGAGGTAACCACGGATCCACCTCAGGAGCTTCCCTTTGACACCAAATTCCACCAGCTGATTGAGGATAACCTCTCTGTTGGCAACATCAAATGCACTCATGAGGTCAAGAAAAGCTACCACACTGGTGGGGGAGAGGCGGGTATACAGATCCATCAGACAATGGTGCGTACCTCTCTGTGGCAGGAAACCATACAGACTGGGAGATAACTTGTCCTCCAGCCGAAACATGAGACGGGTGAGGAAGATACGCTTGAGCACCTTACAGAAGCAGGAATTGAGTGAAATTGGTCTGAACTTATCAGTGCCAGGTTTGGGGATCGGCACAATCGTGCTGGAGGTCCAGGCATGAGGCACGTGTCCCAAGCGGAAGCAAAGGTTGTAAAGCTGCAGCAAGTGATTGTCAGGGACCTACAGGATTAAGCGAAGGACCGGGTAAGTAAGACCATCATCCCCGGTGGCTGATGCCTTACACCTGGTGAGAGCACGTCGCAGTTCATCCTCAGTGATCAGCACGTCGTCATCCTCATCCGTCCGCAATAACGCAGCCATCAAACGTAGAGTGCGAACATTTCTGTGGGAAGAGAGCCTCTTGAATATGGGCGGGAAGGTTGCGTGTTTGTGCTTGTTCAGACCAGGTATGAATCAAATCCTGTGCGTACTCAGGTGGGCTGTGGTGGAGAAAGCTGGGGGGTTTCCTCTTGATAATCCTGTTTATCAGGTGCCACATGGATCCGACGCTTGTTTGGTGATTTATGCTGTCGGTGTACTTCCTCCAAGAGTCAGTATACACGCACTGCTGAAGGGCGATAAGATTGTCTCTGGACGCCTGGTACTGGTGTAGACGAGCAGGTGTTGGTTGCCTCTGGAAGGCGAGACCATCTTCCATCGCCTTCTGTTCCGCATGAAAGATGCGTTGATCCAGCGTCCAGGCATGGGCTTCAGGGCGTCTTGTAATGTGCGGTCTGGTGACATAGCGGGCGTGGAAGTCACGTGTCGAGTCAACTAGGGAGGAATACAATTTGTCAGGCGACGTCAAATCAAATGTGGGTATAAGGCTAGAAATGTAAGAGACGTAGGTAGGGCAATATTTGGGAGGAATAGTGATACGGATGCGATCATGAGGAAGGGAATGTCGAACTGGTAGGGAGTACCGGATTCCAAGAGCGACATTGTCTGAGAAGAGGGTTGGAATAGAAACACACTCGACGTTGGATGCCACCAGGCCAGTGTAATAATAGACCAGGAAGGTAATAATGTGGTCCAGAGTGGACGTGCGAACATGGGCGTGCGTGGCTCCTCCTGTAGGCCAGTGAGTGAGGCGGTGGTGGCGGATGTACTCGAGGAGAGGAAGCCCATTACGATTCGGAGTGGGAGAGTGATCACTGAGAGTAGTGTCGGGCATTGAAATCACCAATGTAGATCATGCCATGATTCGTTGGTGTAGGGAGGGCAGAGAGATGAATCTCCTTCCTGGGGCAGAGTAAATATTACATAATCGAAGCCTCCCATCACCCACAGTGATCTCAAAGAGCTGAAAGGTCATGTCATCATCAGCAGAGCGGCGCAAAAGATGATGGGGTACGGAAGAATGGATGTTACTGACAAGACCATTTCTGACGTGATGGACATACGAGACGTAGCCAGGGAACGAGGGAGCATCTTCCCCAGGTACAGGGCAACCAACAAAAGCTTCTTGAATGAATATGACATGTGGGTGGTGGTGACCTACATAGCTCTTGAGTGAAGTAAGTTTTGGAAAATTTCTGATTCCACAGACATTCCAAGAGATAACGTAAAGCGGCATCCGGCTAGCGAAATTTGGGTTTAGGTTTCCGGGAAGCAGGCGGGGACGAAGACATTGAGGGAACATCACTTTCAGGTGAGCGATGTAATGGCACCGCGAGCAGTTTATCACCGAACCTTTCGGCGTGAGCATCCAGTTTCTCTGTGAGGGTGGTGACAGAAGCGAGGATGGCCTGATGAGACTCAACAAGAATAGCAAGGGTGCGCTCGGTGGTGGCGTTCTGAGTGGCCATACTGGCGACGGTTGCCTCAAGCGCATCAAAACGTGCTGCGAACGCAGCGCACCGTGACGTCAGAGAGGCAACGGCCTCACGAAGGGCAAGGACTTGTGCAGAATCAGGAGGGGGAGAAGCTGGAGATGATGAGGTAGCGCCAGGTCGGGGCCGGGGTGGTGGTGGAGCGTGAGGCGACGCGTAGGCAGGGAAGGAGGGGGCGGGGCGTGCACGTGTGGCACAACCATGCCAGACGTTGACTCCGGGTTCATGACAACGGGGGCATGTCCACTTTGAGGTGTCTGGTGCGGGTGATGGAAGAGGGTCCGAGGTAGAAGTGGTAGCAGTAGAGGTGGGCAGGGAAGGGGTGTGATATGGGCAAGTCCGGGAGGCGTGGTCAACAGTGCACCACCCACACCGGTCCGAAGCAGCAGAACAATACCGTGATATATGCCCGATACTCCAGCATTTGAAGCACCAAGGCTGCTCGTCCTTCATCCGTCGTAGATCACATGATGGGAGGCCAGGGAGGAAACTGAAGTCGACATATGGTGGAGGCGGGTCAGGGAGGCTCTATGTGACAACGAGCCGATTGATGGGTGTCCCATTTTGTTTGAAGCGACGAACAGTGTATACGCCAGGAAGCTCCCTGGCCAAAGAAGGGTCAACGCCGACAGGGTAGCGGGTGATGAGGTATGTATGGAACTTCCTGGGCCTCTCGACCGAGCCGTGAACATCCAGGGACAATGATAAGAACTCACCATTCCTGACACTGTCTACGATATCTGTACGTCGTCGTGAAATATAGACGAAACGGGAGGAAACAGCAGACATCTTAACCTCAACCTTATCCCGATCGAGGCGAAACGCCTTGGTGACGTCAGAAAGCCACCGAAGCTTCATATCAATAGTCGGGTTCTCTCTGAAGAGGAGCTTGACATATTCAGTCCTCGGGGCAAAAGCTGGAGGGACATGCGCAGGCTGAGAAGGTGCCCTCTGGGGATCGAGGCGGGGGCGGGAGTAGTCAGGAACCGTGGGTTGGAAAAAAGTATCGTTGCGCCTGGATGTTTTTGCAGCGGGAGACGAAGGTTCACCGCCAGAGTCCGAAGCATCGTCAATGGGGCGATTGGTGGAGGCCTGGGTGACAGGGGAGGGGGCAACTTCAAGGGGTTGCCCGGGAGTGGCCGTGGCTGCAGCGGAGGTGGACCCCTGGCGTGTGTGGAGGGCCAGAGGGGGCCAGGTCTCTTCCGACATGGCGTCATCATCGGCGAGAGCCAGATCAGCCTCAATATCAGCGAGGGAGCCAGGTCCGGAGTAAGCCATATCGCCTCAGCGAGTCAGCAATATGGGTGTGCTCAAGAGCGTTGGCAACCCGCACCAGCGGGGGCAGAGTGACGTAGTCATGACGAAGGCAAAACGTCACACTCCTCGCACTGCGCATGCGCAGACGCGAAAAACCTCGAACAGGAGGGGATTGGCCAGGGGTATGGAATTCTTATGTCAAAATATCAGCATAGTCCAAAACCCTCAAACACCTCGATGGCACTAAACTGATGACTGGGTCTTACTGTCGATCTCAGCCAAGGCAGAAGGGCATCAGCTCGCTAGATCCCGCAAAACTTCCCAGAAACGGGAGAGCTCTATCGCGGTCTTGTTGATGTCCAGAGCCAGCAATGGCGTCCCCAGAGAGAGAGAGAGAGAGAGAGAGAGACATGAATAACTCATGTGCATTGTGACGAGACACAAACCCTTATTGTCGCTTTTTTTGCTGAAAGTGAAGATTATTGATGCGAGCTTACGAGTGTGTGAAGCGTGTGTGTGTGTGTGTGTGTATTCATCTAGTTGTATATTACAGGGCCAGAGCAATGCTCGTGTGGCCCCGTCTCCATATCAACAATTTTATCATTCATCCTTAGTGCTTTGTGTTGGCCGAAGCCAGCAACCCGGAGAGCAAGTCACAAACCCCGGCTAACACCCGGTACCCATTCACTGCTGGGTGGACAGGGTCTCGGGTTTTAAGGAAACAACCCATCTGTTTCCGCTCCGCCTGGGGATCGAACCCAGGACTTCTCGGTTGTGAACCGAGCGTGCTTCGGAGTACCACGGAGTACACACACACACACACGTGTGTGTGTGTGTGTGTGTTTACATTCGTGCTTCTCTCTCTCTCTCTCTCTCTCTCTCTCTCTCTCTCTCTTTTTCCTATGTTTTTGTACTTTAAACAGCCCTCCCTCCCTCCCTCTCTTATCTTTTACCATCAACCTCCCTTCCTTTTTCACTCCCCTCCTCCTGTCCCTCCCACCCTCCTTCGCCTTCACTAACGCAGCGATAAGAGTTAATATTTACAGGTTATAAAAGAGACCGAGAGTCATTCAGCTCAGCCGACTAATGAGCGAGAGAGAGAGAGAGAGAGAGAGAGAGAGAGAGAGAGAGAGAGAGAGAGAGAGAGAGAGAGAGAGAGAGAGAGAGAGAGAGAGAGAGAGAGAGAGAGAGAGAGAGAGAGAGAGAGAGAGAGAGAGAGAGAGAGAGAGAGAGAGAGAGAGGAGAGAGAGGAGAGAGAGAGAGAGAGAGAGAGAGAGAGAGAGAGAGAGAGAGAAATAAAAGTAAAGACGAAGTTTGGGTGTCACAATAGACCGGGCAGAATATGTGAAAATATTCATATTAAAAGTGATGGAGGCATTTAATGTTTACGGCTGGCAAACAACATTTTTAGACGTATTTATATGTTCTAAATCGATCTAGAGGGTTTGCCCGGCTGTATTTTCAACGGTTAACCCTTAAACGTGACAAATTCAAAATAGCCGCCACCGCAACATGAAAAATTATTTTTGTCATATTTAGGGTACTAAGCATGGTACAAACATATATTAAATAGCTTTTTATATTTTTTCAGGTACAAGCAATCCATTGCAGCCATTATTTAACCCTCAATAAGCCAAGAAATTAAGATGGCCACCATATGTGATGTAATTTACAAAATAAATTGACCATATATTCTCTCTGTCTTTGCAGGTGCTTGCATAGCTGAACTGTAGCAATGGAAGCTTCAAGGAAACGGGGAGTCCTGTTAAATTATGACAAATGTATAATATGCCAAGAAGACAATAAACAGCAGAAACTAGGTACACCTACATCTGACGGCCTAAAGACAATCCATAATGCAAGACAAGTTTAACTGAAGTTACGAAATGACAATTTCAGATCTGCAACTGATCGGCTCACTGATGCGCTAGCTGCGTGTCCTTCACCATTGATAGTATGTCACAATGGATGCCGTGCTTCCTATACAAGTTCTCATAAACTCGAAAGACTGAGAGCTACAGATATAACAGTTGATCAAATTCAATCTAGTTCATCAGCACCCACAGCCGTTGCTCAATCACAAGAAATCCTTCTAAGAAGCAAGGTGGCACAAATCAACTGGAACTTGTGCATATTTTGCCATAAAGTGACCAAGGAAAAAGTTCATCTCATACAAGAGACGCCCGTTAGCAAACGGATCCTAGAAGCATCTAAGTATGACCCAATTTTGAGGACACGACTGGCCTGCGTAAATAACATAACAGCGGCTGATGGGAAACATCACAGTAGCTGTCATGTCAGGCTCAAACGTAGCACTGACAAAATAAGCAAATGAGCACTAACTGCCAGCGATGTAGTGTTGCTTTGGCTGT
>JACEEZ010008974.1:90000-97500 GCA_016584305.1 Chionoecetes opilio
TCTTCTACGTATTTCCAATCTACATAATAAGACGATAAAATACTGAAACACTTTGTACAAAAATCCATGTGTCTGGGACCAATAACTTTAACAGCTTTATCCTGGATGCAAGCGGCGGTAAGGCAGAGCTGTGTTACCTCTACAGATCTTATTCTAATCTCCTACAATTTTAAACTATTTTTGTTGCAATATTAGTATATCTTATCAATACTTATTTCCCCTTTTCGTGACCGAGACATATTACCTTGTATTGCAAAAATATAAAGTAAAATTACGTATAGGTTTGTATGGTCTTTGAACTCTCTCTCTCTCTCTCTCTCTCTCTCTCTCTCTCTCTCTCTCTCTCTCTCTCTCTCTCTCTCTCTCTCTCACACAGCAGGCGAGTGGCTCTAAAATACAAAAAAGCAGCATCATAACCTAAGATCAAGTTTGCGTCGAGGCGGTTGGCAGCGACAGGGTTTCGGGGTAAAGAGGCGACATAAAACCCGTGAAGGCGATCAACACAGGACGAGGAACCCTTGTGAGCTAACCTTGCCGCGGATATCGAAAACATGATGTGAACCGGTTGTAAGTCACGCGCACGGATCACCGCACCAACATTGGGTATATTTTTTCACTTGGACCGAAATTCCCAACACAATTGGGAGTGTGGTTTATGTTCACCTTAATATGTTCTAAGCCACATTCTCACTATGAGCTTCCGTCGCAAATCACTTCTTTTGGAGATATAAGATGTTCTTAATTGGAAGGAGTGTATTTGAGGTATGCAAATGAAACTAGCCTAACCCTACCTTTTGACTCATTAACCTAACCTAACCTAACCTAATCCAGCGTTTTAACCTCCTAACTAAAGCCAAATCTGCATTAAAAAAGTGTCCGTGGCAAGGGAAGAACAAAGACGATGCAGGTCACAAGAGGAAGAAGAATGAGGCGCTCGTAAAAACACTTGTCTCTCGCCTCCCTATAAACAACATGTCATTATCTCCATAAGTAATGATTTGCGACGGAAGCTCATAGAGAGAATGTTTCTTAGAATCCACTATGGTAAACATAAACCACACTCCCAATTGTGTAGGGAATTTCGGTCCTAGTGTAAAATAATACCGTCATTTCTTTATTTTGACACGCATAATAATCTGCTTTTTAAACCTCGTTATATACACGAGAACATAACACGAGTGGCAACAATGAAATACAGAAGAAAAAAACAGTTGAGTGAGGAAATCAAAAACACTTAATGGAAGGTTAAGTGAGATCTTGAGGTATGAATAAAAATTGTTTCTTAGTTCATTTCCGAGTAACCACAAGGCCGCCGTAAGGAAAACGGGGGAAACAGGTAACATGTTTCATTACTTACCGCGGAGGAGGAGGAGGAGGAGCAGAGCCTGAAAAACCTCGTGTATTCCCTGCATGGCGATGGTAGGAGGGAAGGAAGGGGGAAGGATGGGAGGAGGAAGGGTGGAGGGAAGGCACGTCACAACATAATTTATCTAAGTCACTCCCGCCGGTAAGACTCCTCCTTCAGAAGCGACTCCCACCTCCCGTACCGTCTCCGGGTGAACGCAAGGCACTACCAAATATATAATGTCCCAGATGGGCAATTTGGACCAATAAGCACGTAATAACTGATTATTTCTCCCCTTCACGTACTTCCCCGTTGGGTTCCTATGGCCAAGAGTACGTGAGGCTTGCACGGCAACTTTTCTCAACTCCCGTGGCAGCGGCGGGAGGCATGACGCTTGACTGGAGGAGTGCACGGCGACACATCTCCTTCGTACACCGTCCGCAGACAGACTGAATCGCCTCGCATCGCTCTCCGACTCCGAGTCTCCTCTTTGAGCGTCAGTCGGCAGGCGGACTGACCCGACACCTGCGCCGAATCTACTCAGAATTACTGTTGTCAAGATATTTTTCCACTACATCGTGCGCGTCCTCGGGGATGTGTGTGTGTGTGTGTGTGTGTGCCTGTGTGTGTGTGTCTCTGTGTGTGTGGTGTGTTGCGAGCCAAGCGTAGGGGTTATAGAGTTTAAATCCGAGTAATGTGTAGTTGAAACCTTGTGAAACGAAGCATCATAAGGCACATGAAACGTTCGCTGAAGACTGATACAGGTTGCCGCCGTTACCGTGACATCCGCTGTTGTGTACATTCCCTCGTGGAGTGTGAATCATACCAAGTGTCAATGATATGATGTGTGGCAGAGGTACGCGCGCACACACACACACCACTATTTTCCGCCGGGTAAGCAGGACATAAACACTTCACTCTCGCCAACCCGAACACAAAACATCAAAGTCCAAGTGTGCTGTGTGGTGCGGTGCGGCAGGACAGCCGAGGCGGACGTGATCATTGCCGGGCTGGATTGCGTGGCGGAAGGAATAGAGAAAATTACTGATGTCTCCTGGGCGGTCTGCATGTTATTGAGAGAGAGAGAGAGAGAGAGAGAGAGAGAGAGAGAGAGGAGAAGGAGAGAGAAGAGAAGAAGAGAGGAGGAGAGAGAGAGAGGAGGAGAGAGAGAGAGAGAGAGAGAGAGAGAGAGAGAGAGAGAGAGAGAGAGAGAGAGAGAGAGAGAGGAGAGAGAGAGAGAGAGAGAGAGGGGAGAGAGAGAGAGAGAGAGAGAGAGAGGAGAGAGAGAGGAGAGCGAGAGCGAGAGCGAGAGGAGAGCGAGAGGAGAGAGAGAGAGAGAGAGAGAGAGAGAGAGAGAGAGAGAGAGAGAGAGAGAGAGAGAGAGAGAGACTAATTCATGTATTTATTACTTTTATTGCCGTTTCATTAGTGGCAATCTTACCATACCCAAAGGATTTGTGGCATCCTATAGTGAATGCCTGTAATTGTTTGTTTTGTGTGTGTGCAAAATTGTTTTTGAGTTCAGGTACGTGAGGTTAGGTTATGTTACGTTAGGTTAGATTATATTAGGTTGGGTTCTATTCACCTATTTTTCTTCATTATTAACTTTTTAAGGCTAGATTAAGTTCTCTATTCACCTATTTTTCTTCATATATTCACTCATTTACCCCAGAGCTGGGCAGTATTTAAATACAATTGTATTTAAATACGTATTAAAATACATTTGTGTATTTAGAAATGTATTCATAAATACATTGGTTATCATGTATTTAAGTACAGTATTTAAATATTTTTATGATTATTTAAATACATTGTATTTAAATACATTTAATATAAAAATGTAAATACTTTTTTATATGTTAATTTGGCCATAAAGCCCCCAACTATCTGGCAACCCTGATGTTGCAGTGAACCAGGGTTTCCACTGGCAAGGAAATGTCCTGATTTCAAGGAAATTGAGGCCTGAGAAGGAAATTTCTAAGGAAACCCAAAATCTAAGGAAATCATTGCGAATCATTGCAAAATCTAAGGATACATTGCGTATGGTGTATCTATTACAGGGTTTTTTCTATGAATATTAGTATAAAAAACCCTGGTAATAGATACACCAGACGCAATGTATCGCTGAAAAGATCAGAAGGTGAAAAAGATCTTGGAGTGAGGGTGAGTCCAGACCTCCGACCTAGGAAATAATGTATTGAGGCTAGAAATAGAGCTAGTAGAGTGTTAGGATTCATTACCAGAAGTGTTAAAAGTACAAGTGCGGAAGTTATTCTAAAGCTTTATCTGGCTCTAGTCAGACCTCACCTAGACTATGCAGTTCAGTTTTGGTCTCCATATTACAGGATGGATATAGCCTTCTTAGAACCAGTGCAGAGAAGGATGACCAAAATTATTCAAGGGATGCGTAACTTTAGTTATGAGAAGATTGAAGCTATTAAAGTTACACTCACTCGAGAGACGAAGAGTAAGGGGCGATCTGATAGAAGTTTTTAAGTGGATAAAGGGATTTAATAAAGGAAAGGTAGGAAAAGTTCTTACAGCTATTAACCAGGGTAGAACAAGAAGTAACGGATTCAAGCTGGAAAAGCGTAGATCTAAAAAAGAAATTGTGAAAACCTGGTTCACAAATAGGGTGGCGAATGATTGGAATGGACTCAGTAGACAGGTAGTTAGTGCGGAGTCATTGGGGAGCTTAAAAGAGAGGCTAGATACATTCATGGATGGGGATGAAAGGTGGAAGTAGGTAGTGTTAGGTAACAGGAACTACCACGTCTAGGGCTCACGGCCTCTTGTAGCTTCCTTATTTTCTTATGTGTTTATGTTCTATTGTTAAATCCTAAGGAAATATTTTTTTTCGGACATGTTAAAATTAGTGTGTATTCAAAATGTATTTACAAATGTATTTAAATACAATGGACCCATTTACTCTACTTGAGGTAACGATAAATTGGAAATCTTCAAGACTCATATACTAGGGCAGTGATGCTGAATTTTCGATGTGAGCAGTATTTTTGATGATACAGCCATTTTAAGTGGAGGAAAATTTGTACGCCCCAAAACGACCGGCGCCATGTTGTGACGTCAACAACGCAGAGTTGTCAAGCGGCCGCAGCGGGCCGCTCCACAGTAACATTAACTTGCATTACCCCTACTACCGCAAGATGGCCAATAATCCTCCTACAAGTTTTGTGGTAGGTTTTCACTGTGTTTGTGAATATATCAGTTGTAGTTTATAAGTAAGAAGTGATTAGACAGGGACAAGTGACCCATGACAACAGGCAAGTGATGACTTTAGGCATCGCAACTCCTTACAAAGAGCTCAAATTAACCTACAATGACATGTAGCCTACAGCTAGACAGATAGACGAACTCATAGAAGAACAGGTAGAATGAAAGCGCCTTCCACCTGCACACACACACACACATCATAGACGAATTCATAGAAGAACAGGTAGAATGAGAGCGCCTTCCACCAACACACACACACACACACATCATAGATGAATTCATAAAAAGAACAAGTAGAATGAGAGCGCCTTCCACCAACACGTACACATCATAGACGAATTCATAGAAGAACAGGTAGAATGAGAGCGCCTTACACCAACACACATACATACACATCATAGACAAATTCATAGAAGAACAGGTAGAATGAGAGCGCCTTCCACCAATACATATACATACACATTATAGACGAATTCATAGAAGAACAGGTAGAATGAGAGCGCCTTCCATCAACACACACATACACATCCTTCAAGAGCATACTGCGCCTTCCACGCACACACACACACAATGCAAGAAGTATTCAGGACTTCATAGGCAAGCTGGATAATAATAGATTAGGAGACGGGACAATACGAGCATAGCTCTTTTCCTGTATGTTACAACTAGGTAAATACAACTAGGTAAATATACACACACACACACACATATATACATATGTGTGTGTGTGGAAGGCGCAGTGTGCTCTTGATCAGATGTGTGTGTGTGTGTGTGGGTGGGTGGAAGGCGCTCTCACTCTATACCTGTTTTTCTATGAGTTCGTCAAGAGTACATAATGAATCGCCTAGGGCCCTAGATGAAGGGGAAACTCACAATCACTACAGGAACTACCTCGTGTAGGTCTCACGGCCTCTTGTAGCTTCCTTATTTTCTTATGTTATTATGTTCTTTTGGATGCTTCCCGTGCCCACAGCAGTCACAATAACACAACGCTGCGTGTGTTGTGTATGTGTGTGTGCATGTGTGTGTGTAGGCGTTTGTTACTTCATCACTGCATACACAGACAAACACCAATCACCAATCCGTACGTAGTACTATGTAAACTACACACACGCAGTGTCACACACACATACACACACACGAGTAACATGTGTGTTCCTTCAGGGGAATCACGCCTATAGTAGACATCCACCACTGTTTACTTTTTTTCTTGTCTTTGGACACAGATATGAACACTCTCTGGTGTTTTAATCGTGGTGTTTTAGCAGATTGGCACATAACAAACAGTGTGTTCTCTTTGTCCAGCTATATAGGCGAGGAAGCGGGGTAGAGAAGGAAGCGGAAGGGATGTTTCTGCGCTGACTACGTCACAACCAATCACAGAGCGTTCCGCGGCCACGTCATATTTTGGCCCAAAAAACTGCATATATCTCTTCATTGGTATCATTCATCATCATATATCATTCATGGTGCATTTTTAAGCAAAATTAATATGAGTACAGTGATAAGTAGTTTATATTACATCCAAAGCTTCACAAAATTCAGTGTTTTAGGTGTGAGTAAACGGGACCATTGATGTATTTAGTATTTAGTATTTAAATACATTTCTCCCCTGTATTTAGTATTTAAATACATTCAATGTATTTAGTGCCCAGCTCTGATTTACCCACATTTTCAATAATCTTCATAGCCCTTCCCACTATCGAGGGGTCAAGATTGTCATGGTTATATTATGGTTATTATTCATTTACACAACAAATGAGGCATCGAAACACTGAAATGAACTAAAAAAAATAAAAAAATAAAAATTAAAGAAAACAAACATCAAAAATAGGAAACGGCAATAGAGGTAATATTTACGCTAATTCCTACCTGAAGGGCACAGAGGAGGTTGTCATTCACGCTGCTCCCAAGGAGGAGGAAGACTCCAGGTAGTGGAGGGAAGGGAGGGAAGGAAGGAAGGGAAGGATGAAGGAAGGGAGAGAGGGAAGAGAGGGAGGGAGGGAGGGAGGGGGGAAGGTGGCAGGGAGGAGTGACGTCATGTGTGGGAACGTGTTCACTTTTGGCGGCAAGTTCACAGGGATAGTTTATTTTTCTAAGTTTTGGTCCTAGGGCGAGAGTGCGTCTGAATATACATTCTACGGAAGAGTTAAAAGGAAACGTTTTCAGCTGAAGGGTAGAACGTTTTTCGGGGTGAGAGAGAAAAATCATGGCGTGAAGGTGATGAACCGATGAAGTGTAGCTGTATTACTTATAAGACTTCGTTAAGGAACTCTATAACGAAATGGCAGTACGAACATAATAGTTTATTGATATGTCTTAAGGAAACGGATAGTTAAATGTATTGAAAGGCATCCAGTGAAAAGGCATACATAGACCTAGACAGTGAATTCCTTTGCTTATAAGACTCTGTTAAGGAACTCTATAACGAAATGGAAGTACGAACATAATAGTTTATTGTTATGTCCTAAAGAAACGGACAGTTAAATGTATTGAAAGGTATCCAATGAAAAGGCATAAATAGATCTAGACAGTGAATTCCTTTGTCTTAACTTGTGACTCAGAATTCAATTTGATAAGTTAAGACTTCAAGCCCTTAGCGTAACAACCCTTCATTCCTCCACTTCTTGCGCCGACTTTTTGCTATGAGGTATCAGGCTATCTTTTAGGAGATCAGTGTCGAGTTGAACACTAACTTGACATACATCACCTGTAATACAACATAACATAAATCAAACATCAGAAACAAAGACACGCAGGGAATTGTTTTTATACATGTAAAGATGTTAGCGTTTGATAAATTTACTGTATATTCAGATTTTTCCCACAACAAAACGAGTATAAGTCGATTACAGATTGACGGAGATGGGAAATCAAGGATCTATTATGTATTTCATGCGACAACCTTGAATTGAATCAGGCTC
>JACEEZ010008975.1:0-29333 GCA_016584305.1 Chionoecetes opilio
ATAAATTAACGCTGCAGGTTTATTGTATGCAGGCAGTAGACAAGATCACATCGGGACATTTAGTTGAGCTATTTTGATTGTATCTGCAGTGATGTTACGACGCGCGATCTCATCGTCAACATCTTTGAGTAATATGTGTACAGGATATTGTTGCCTGTGAATTTGGGAAGGAAGGAACCTCGTTTGTACCAAGTGACTGAAGGTTGGCGCTGGTGGTGGCATGATGACAGGTGAATTTAGTGAAGAAAGAAAGGAATAAAAATTATCCGAGTACACTAAACAGTTATGGCAAATAATGATAATAATATAATAATGTAATATCCTAGATAAGAGTACGTAGATATGGAAAAACGCGAAACGGAGAACGTGAATAAAAGTGAAATAACACAGTGTCTACGTTGGAGAGTGTTAGTGTATAACTTATGGAACAAAGATATGTGAGTGGGAGTGTCAGTGTATCAATTATGTAACAAAGAAAAAAGCAAAGGACTAAATAAAAGAGCCTTACGCTCACAATGGTACAAATACCTGTAACTCAGTGGAAACCCATAAAAAATTCCAAAGGGCAGGAGTATCAGACACGGGACAGACACTGTGAGGGGCGGACGCTGGAAAGTCACACAGCGTGCGGGTATGACAGGTCAGGATACCTAGGGAGTAAGTTCTTATCAGAACACAATCCTAAATAAAAAAAATAACAAGTGGAAACAACAAAAGAGTGGCACTACCAAAAATTGAAACCAGAAAATGAATGTAGACACAAGCTATAGGGTATTGAAAGCACATGGGGAAAAAATATAATAATGATTAATGGTGTACTTAACGAATGTTTGAAGACTTGGTGGAGGATGCTGTGGAAGGGGATGTGGAGGAGATGAATCCGAAGCGCGCGGCGTGGAAAAGCAGAGACGAGGTGGACTGCCTGCGTGTGGATGAAAGTGATGTAGACAGCTTCGATGGTGATTGAGGAACAGCGTATGTGGATGCGTAGGCAGCCTGGTGGGAATGCTGTGGAGATCTCGTAGAAGCACGTGGAGGGGCGCCGAAGGTGGCCGGTGTTGAGATGACGTGGGCGGCCAGGCGTTGTCGTGGATTGGTGAGGATGCAGGCGGGGACGTAAGTGGTGGGGGACGGCAGGCGTGGAGCGGTCCGTGTGTGGAGGTAAGGCCTCGGTTGTGGATGTGGTGGAGGAGGCAGCAGCGTTGTCCCACGTGGAGGAAAGGGACGAAACGGCGCGGTCTTGTTAGTGTGGAGTGATGTGGCCGGCGTGGCGTGGAAGTGATTAACCTGATTACCATATCCCACTTGCTTCACCATGTGTAAAGTGGACTTTTTGGTATGTCACTTTAGGTGAGCAGAATACAGGTAAACTCTGCTTTGATAGTGGTTTATTAATTTGGGTAAAAAGGCAACACTTAGTAAGGTTGGTTGTAAGGTGACTCGGACTGGTGATTGCTCCTGCCGTGGATTTGGATGGCTTGTGACTTAAAGGCTTTGAGTTGCTGGTACGGAGGTCTGTGTTTCAAGTGTCTTGTCTCTCAAGAGATCCTTATAAAGAGCCAGGATACTCAAGACCGGGACACCTGATGATCTGACTACCTGACGATTTTTTCCCTTTGACTACCTGACGATCGACGCCCACTGACACCTGATGATCTGGACGACCCGCCACCTAATCCCTAATGGGCAGTCGCGTATCATAGGTGATGTAGCCATGAAAAGTGGGAGGCGAGTACGAGGAAAAGGCATTAAGAGGAGGCGTGACCTGTACGGGTAATTAACAGGTGATCCCGACCAGCACATCAGTATTACAGACACCGAACACAGAAAACACGGTTGAACACATAGTTGAACACCAATAACTAATACTAATATACAAACTACTAAAACTACACTGACTCTTTTGAAAACTAAACATGATATTCTGTAGCTTAAAGTTTGCTATCTTAAGTGGGTATATCGCCCTAACCTTTCTGTTTCGATTTTTGTTCATAAGCCTTTTTTTGCATACTGGCAGCATTTATCTCCTCCATCACTAGTGTTTTCTGTCAGCTTCAATGGTAGGCGCAGCTGGAGCAGAAAATGTGGGCGTTGACATGGATGCCGCATCTATGGATGCCTCGAAAGACGTACAAACACTCGGCCTCTTCTAAATTTTTCTGTCGCTGGTGTGGACGGCTCGGTGCTGTGGCTGCTGGTGACGACGCAGACTCTAACGGGTCCTGGCGTCCTCGAGATCATTGACTGATCACTGCAAGAAATAAATATGTTCTATCTGAATGCATAAGTATACAGATATTAAAATATGGGAGCTAACAAACGGCATTTTCATCTTCCATTGACTTGATGTAGAATTACTGGCGAAAGTGACAACCATTCGAAGTGTTTGTAAGGATGTCTAATAGAATGTTAAGCCATGGCAGGCACTTGGTTTTGAAACACATGAATAAGAGCAGTATATACATAAAAATAATTATGGCAAAACATACCAAAATAGTCATGTGATAAAACAAGATCTTGAGGAGTTAAGAGTTTACCAGTGGAATGCTTGGAATTTCTAATCATGATGTTTGTCTGCTTAGAATTATGCATGGGCAGCCAACATAACTTTTCAAATTTTACAGGCCATGTTGCAAGACTAGTGTGTCGCTTGTTAGATTAGAATTATGTAAGGATAAAGGGTTATGTTCAGATTAAATAGTTCATCAAGGTACCTTTGGTTGAACTGAGAACAAGGATTCTTTAGCGTGGTTAGTATAAAACCACGGTGGATGTCGATCTCCCATTGACGAAACTCGCACCTCTATTGACGAAGTCAGAGAGGCTGTAGCAAAGTTGAGGGGTGGAAAGGCAAGCTTGTGTCTGTAATATCAGGTGGAGTCCTCAAAGCTGGGGGTAGGCCATGAATCGCAAGTTTGCATGCTTGTTCCTGGACCTGCAGGGCATGTGGCACGCTACCCTGAAAACCGATCCTTCCCATCAGTTGTATCGTAGGAGATAATCCGGCGTGAGGAGGCCAAGGGCGGCGCCCACAAGGCTCGTGGCTGGGGTAAGTGATGCTCCTGTCAAGAGGCTGTATGGGAGGGAGCCTGCCATTGGGGACTTGCGCAGGGTGACCCGGGAGTGGCGTCGTGGATGGGCGAAGCGACGTGCCCCCGGCGTGTGCCCCCAATGATTGATGATTGATTGTTAGGGATACATCATGTAAGATAAGGTGATATGGTATTAATTATGCAATCTCAGTTTAATTAGAGCAAACTACTATTTTTCATGAAATATACAAGATAAGCTTGCATAAATCACTACCTACTTAAAATGTTTCAAAGGGCCCATGTTTTGAAGGAAACATTCTTTCCTTCCTCTATAATCAATGGCGAACTAGTAGACTACTCCAATTGGTTAGCTTAGACCAAGTAACAAAAGGTAGAGTAGGTTCTATTAAGTTAAACTCGTATACTGTTTTGATGTGTAAAAGTATATAACTAAGTAGAGTTTGATTCAATTCAATCATGTTTCCCCACCGATGCACTACACCAAGTAAGAAATGGGAGCCCACTGTTTACGGTAGAAGAACTCGCTACTTACATTTAAATGAACGTGCCTTAGACAAGTCCATCCCCATCGTGCCATCAATGCCTGCACAGACTCATTCTCCTCCCCAGTATGTCTGCCAAAGCTCATCGAGTTTGTCGAGTGGAGGAGGACAAGGAACACCACCTAAAAAAATAATCAAAATATTTATACAATAAAAAAAGGCAGAAGAAAAACAATTATAAAATTATAATGTCATGTTAGAGGGTATGATGCTCAATCTAACATGACCAATCTTTGCTAGTGCTGTAAGTTTATCAATAATCAATAAAATCACCAGCTGCATTTGAAATGTGCAGTTAATCACTATAGATTTCCTTAATGGAATGATTTTTATGCTTAATCATTTTGTGTCCTAAAAAACTTCTCCATGCAAGGACAATCAAGGGTTGAAGAAAGGTCTGTCACTATTGCTGTCCTGCAATTGATCATAGAAAGCTAATCCTTGCATAGTGACTCGTCTTTGACAAGAAAAAGGGAAAAAATGGTGATATAATAGTTTTAGATCTACCACCAGGATTTCCTGGTAAATGTCCAGTAATGCAACCCGTCTTCAAGCGTGTGGCCTTTGAACTTTGGGGGAAATGACCTTGTGATTTGGCGAAATATACATTTGGTTTTCCCACAGCCATCCTGCGAATTTCTCTACGATACAATTCTCTTAATTACAATTGATGTATTTAAAAACAGAGCGGGATGCTGAGAAACCAAAATAATAGGCGTACCAAAGAATGAGCTATTTTTGGTTTTTTAAAAAAAGGCACGCTTGTTTACCTTTTAGAACACAAAGAGTACTTACCAGTTTATTCGGTATCCTTGTGTTGCTGCAGCCTTGGTCGGGATTTTGCGAGATGGTAAACCACACGCTTTAGGACCTCCTTGCTTGGAACGCCAAGTCTTGTAGTGCTCATTGATGAGAATCCGTGAGGTGTCCCAATATCCATCTTAGCCCGGTTGAAAACTCCGGCTTCTTGAAGTCCTTTCTTAATCTATACATATGTATCTGTACAGCTGGACCAGAAGGAAGGACTCCTCCTCCGTCCGTTAGCCTTCATTTGGCGCTTAAGGTGTCATCCAATGAGGCATCCATCTATATAACTTGGTAATTACTAAAAAAAAACTTCGAACTGTTACTGTTTACTTTTGTTCCACTTGAGTGTTGTTTACATGCTCTTCAACGGGCTTACATCTGAAGGAATTATTTTCCGGGATGGATTACTATTTACTCCCTCACTGCACTATCCTTAATATGTTATGACATAGGAAAAATATGCTAAATCCATATAACGCAGTCATAGCCGAATATATCACTTAAAATACTATTAAGAAAACAGTATCGCTAGATTAGCAGAGCCTATGATAAACAATTGTGTAGATTCCAATCTTATGATAAATGGCGATGATAAAAAATTTATCATATCCAAGAGTTATGATAAATATTGTCAAGCTGTGATAAAGTTTGGTAATACCGGCAGGCTCTCTCCCTTTCGGCAGACCGCTAGCTTAGGTAAGGTTAGAAAAAAATTTAAGTTAGTTAGGTTAGATTTTAAGCGCGCTGCTATGGCATCGGTCGACCGAGAGAGCAAGTCCTCGTGGGCATGCGAGATTGGAAGTGTGAGACGCATTATCCTACTGGACGCCTCATTATACCACACCAGATCAGGGCGCAATGATGCCTGATACGCTTTTGCCTACCAAAAGATGGCGGAAAAAGTGTCCGTTGACATGGCTTAAGGAGAAAGGCAGATTGTGTTACTTTCATCCCTACAGATAATTATGATAAGTCAATGACACTGACACACTATCATTATAAGCGCCAGCTGACCACAGGGGAGAAAATAATAGGAGAGGCAACAGGAATCCTCTTTTCTTTGAGGATGATAGCTATGTAGAGTTTTCGAGTCAGCTTCATTTGAGTCATTATATGTGTTACTAATATATTTTTTGTTTTATTTAATTTCATTTGTTTGTAAAAAATAAATTAACATGGAATTTTGTGTCATATAAATATTATATATTTTATATTATATTTGGGGAAAAAAGAAAATATTTAATGTGGAATGTGAATTCAATGATGTATATAGTTATCTACTGACTAATTATTTTAGCTAAGGTTGTACGATAATCCTATCTGAAAAATACGATCATTTTGGTGCTCGGTACGATAATGTGGCTACAAAATTCACAACCCTGTATCAAACCTTCATGTCTTCCCCGAGCCGTCGGTGGGAGAGCCGCTCGCTCGGTGTCACCTCGCTATCCAGTAAACATCCCACCCGTGGAGAAAGTTGCTGCTGGTGTTCACGAGTTTCTGCCAGCACCTCTGCCCTGTTAGAGTAGCTTCAAGACCCCAAGGCGAACCCTGAGGTTGGGCGCGTTAGCCCATTTCATTACATGAGGGGGGGCCCTTAGAGGGGTACTGAAAGGTATGTGGAGAGGGGCCGCAGCGATCTTAAAGGTCTGGGTTAGTCCCGAGAGGGGCAGCGTCAAGGGCTGGTACGGACGCCGTTTAGACGGCGGCCAGTTTAGCCTCTGACGCTGTGGGATAGTTGCTGGACGAAGTTACCCATTCCACGGCAGGCAGCTGTGTTTCTGCCTAAGTGGCAGTCTGTTTTGTTAGGTTTTAATTAAGCTTTATTTTTGCCTCTGGCCCTTTCTTGCGTTATTTTCTGAGTCATGCCCCCAACTCCTAACGGCAGGCCAAGTTGCACTCTCCTCGACTTCGTCAGAGGGGAATCTACGCGCAGGATAGATCAGTGAAGCATGCATGATCGAACCATCCCGCAAGACAAGACAATCTGTGCTTCACACCTCCTCCCTGGACGTCACCGTCGCTCTGCGGTTATCTGCCCTTCACCCTGACAAGACCCTGCTCGCCCTAGCTCCTCCAAGACAAGTGCTGCTACCCTGCTTCCACTTCTGCCGATCGACAATGCTGATGCCCTGAACCTTTCAAGGATGATACTACTGCCTCTGCTTGAAACCACCCTCGCCCAGATCGAAACACCTCCACCAACATGTCGGCCTCCTCCCGGCCGTATTGCAACCCGCGTCACGTTCCATCACTCAGCGGAACGACCGGCTTATTCCTCGCGAAAGGAAAACGGAATAGCTAGGAATACAAGGAAGTTACCAAGGGCCACCGGCGTGTGACTCAGTTGATTTCGGGCCGCCAGTTGAATCAAGGCCGCTATATTAATGCCATAATAAGAGAAAGGGCGGTGCGCACCGCCCTGGTCTGCTGGTATGCATGGCCATTTGGCCAATAAAATGGTGTAATTTGATTTTTTCAAGGAAACGGTTGACGCTCCTAAACAGTCAATTGAAGTCATGAAAGTTTATGTACAGTTTTTCATTTTTTTTTGTTTTTTAATAGCTTCAATTACTTTCGGCTAAATAATAGATTGTTATAAATGTGCCTTTCGTTGCCTGTTGATATGTTGTCATGTTGGAATCATCAATGATGACATGAAAGTAAACGGATTTTTTAAAAGTAAAAAATCTAACAAACACTTGTGAATTATCAATATGTTTAGTACATTAGCAGGACTGTGTACTGTTTTGTAAGACATTAACAATAAATACAGACATTATCAAATTGACGTGGTCTCGCAGTGATGGTCATTGACGGGTTCGCTACTGTATACATGAATGAAATTGTCATATTCAGCAATTCATAAATAAGATTAAAATATAAACAAATAATAATAATAATCGTTTATTTCGGAATCAAATCCATACATTCGAACATATATACGACATACATACATACATACACCAAAACATACAGCAAGTAATTAAACATGTTAAAAAGAGAAGTAAAAGACAAAAAATGAATATTACCAAATACAATATGTTTTAACGCCCCCCAAAATAATAAATACATGATAATTAAACTGCCACAAATAATAATAATTCGTCGTATTCACGGTTGTGCATGTCTCCCAAAGTGTGATGATAGGGCATTATGTACAACACACAATCGAGGACCGTCCAAATCCAATTTCACACGGCGGCTTACATGCTCGGCGCGGCGGGACAGATGAGGCGGGGGGGGAAAAACTTTTTTGCCGCGAAAGTAGCGACGTCGCTGATCGCTCCCGCGAGGTGTACTCGGCCCAGAAAGGATTCAGCTGTTGGTTTCCTGTGCCGAGTGTCCTTTCGTTGTAGGCGCCGCAGGTCTCACTGTACACTAGCTGCACGGCGATGGTGACGGCTTTGGCCTCCTTCTCCAGGAGGTGTATTAGCAGGTAGAAGGCAGATTTGCTTTTTTCCTCGGTGGTTGAGGCGGGTGTGCCACCCCTCCACGTCGTTGTTTGTCATGACATGTTCGGTCGAACTGGCACCAGTCCCGAGGCTTGAAATATCGGCCGTTCACCCAGGGGGTACATAATAGGTGAAACAGGTTGGCGTGGTGGCGTGTCAAACACCGACCTGCTCTCTCAGCCTGTTGAACACTGGCTCGATGTGCTCCTGGAGCAGTAGGGGAAGAGTTCATCAGCTGACGGCAGATAGAGTGCGTGCCAGGGTCCGGTTATATGGCACCCCCAGTCCATAATATTGCATTTTTTCTCCAGGATCGCCTGGGAAAAGACATTTACGTTGGTTAAGATAAGATAAAATTGTATTGAAACGTCGGTTAAAAAAAAATACAATAAAACATTAGTGGTGAGCTATTTACGAATGATTGCGGTATGTACAATGAATATATACAATGATCATAAGTACAGTGGAAATACAAATTTACAGACTTCCCACACGTACGGTGTGCCAGCGTTCGCAAAACCATCACACTCCAAGCCCCTATTGGCGGGGTCGCACAAGTTCCGAAACAGGCGATGCAGAGAAAAGCCATGAATGTTTACTTTCGGACGATAAAATCTTACATTATGTCGAATAACTTTCCTGGCCCCCTTATATATCAGACGTGGGTCACGTGCGCCGCCCTCTGCGATCGCCCCTGTCGGTGGGGATGCATGCTACTATAGGCGGCCTGTTTCAACTGGCGGCCAGAATCAACGGATGGCCGGCGTGTTACCCGGCTGTCTGGGAAGTGGCAACAAAGTGGTGAAGCGACGGAGCTAACACAGGGGATGAAGGAATGATGGAATAAAGCTAGAGAATATAAATAAGTACAAGACAATCGGAGGTGCGATAGAAGTGGGAACAAGTGTTGCAGGTTATAAGCGACGGAGGTACAGGAAATTGGTAGAATGAGGGAATAATGGAACAAACATACTTTTGAAAAAGGACGAGAGCATGAAGTTCCATGCGGAATGAGGATGGAGGATGTAAAGAAACCTTGATAATGAGGGGCCTCGGCTGCCTGTGATTGGCTGACACGTTTGAGGACACAATTGATGGTTGGCAGTTTGTTTTAAACGCAAATGTGATATCGCTGGCGAGACTGGACGTCATTGTAGTCGCTCAGCCACTCACTTTGAACAACCATGTTACGCCACTGCCATGTCTCGTTTGAATACCTGTTCAAACACTGGGGCGTAGAAATAGCGGGATGTGTTGAGCTAAGCTAACAACAGTGGCCTTTAAACTCGCTTGAATCCATGCCCTGGGGCTACATTCAGAGAGGCTTACTTCGGTCTGCACGACCTAGCGATTCCAACAGCTCGTCTGGTGCAAACTTTTGGACATTTTGCGGGCAGATGATGACGTATTTAAAGACGTTGAGCTGTCAAAACCAGGCAACTCTTCTAGGCAGTTGTAGAGCAACGCCAATATAAATAAAAATACTTATAAATTGAGTATATATGAGTTTTCTGACTCAAGAACTGGAACAGGGCAAGTATACAAATGAAATTAGGCATTAACACTTATACTCTACACTCGTGGTGAGTTTTTATGGCGGCAAAGGTATAGATAGGATGAAATCTTTATCTATTCTTATTATGGGGTGATGGGTTCGAGTGGGAACGGCGGCACTCACGAGACTGACCGAGACCACTGGCGTCACCACCGGCGGGTAGCTGCCACTAACCGATAAGCATCAGACGAAGTATAATGGCTCCCTTCCTTAATAAAAACCCCAAGCCCTGTCCATCCAGCCGTGATGGGTTATTCATCTCCTTCTCCTCCTAGCCTTTCTTGTAGCGTTGGTGGTAGTTTGTGTAGTGGTGGAGCAGTAATAAAATATAATCCGTGTAACACATTTCAGCGTGTTTGAGGGGTCTTCGGTACTAAGACGATGATTGGACGACAAAAAACACGGCTTATATTTGATTACTGCTGCTTCTGCTGCTGCTTATTTGCGGCGCTGCTACTGCAACTGCTGCCGGCTGCTGGGGAAGGGGTTAGGAGGAGGAAGAGGGGGAGGGAGAAGGAGAGGGGAGAAGCTAGGAGTGGAGGAGGAGGAGGAGGAGGGAAAGAAGTACCTTTCTTATAGCATTGGTGGTTGTTGTAGTGGTGGGCAGCGGTGATGGTAGTGGTGGTGGCAGCAGGTTAATAAAATATAAGCCTTGTAAACACATTTCAGCAAGTGTATTGAGTAGTCTTCGTATAAGAAAAGGTTAGGAGGAGGAAGAGAGGAGGAGAGAAGGGTTGGAGCATTTTGGTGTGATGATGAATTGTTTATAAACCAGACCAAAAAAAGTTGAGAAGCGGGAAGGCTTGTGATTGGCTGAAATTTTTGAGATAATAACTATGTGATTTCGTGGCGAGGCTGGACGTAATTGTACTCGCTCAGCCAATCAGCATCGAAGCCCATAGTGACACCGTAGCGCCACTCCCATATCTCGTACCAGAATCCCCGCGACTTCCGGGTTGTACAAATAGAGGAAGTTAGTTAAGCTAGACACCGTGCCCTTAACTCAATCTGAATGTCTGCCTGGTGAAGTAGTTAAGCGCATCCGTATTTCAGTACAGATGGAAAACTCGAGTTTTAGTGATTCGATATTTATGAGTGACTCACTGAAGATAATCGGGTACTTGAGTCACTCGATCACGGAGTCAGAACCTGCGTGGCGCGTGCTGCACGGATGCACGTGCTGCGGAGGCGATGAGGTGAGCTGTGAGTGTCGTGTGCCCCAGGCGGAGGCGGGTGAGAGCGACATCGAGGACACGGGACTTTTCCTTATCCACGGCGGGGGAAGAGGTCACTGCGGTAAGGCCATGAGGTGGATGCGGAGCGGCATCGCCGAGCGTGTTATTCCAGGTGAGCGCAGAACCCCCGGTGTCGTGTGGGCAAGTTCTGTTTACGAGGGAATGTTGTTTAACTAACAAAGGCAAAGAAACGGGAGTTGAGGGGAATAACTACTCATTTTGACAGGATTTTCTTGGAAAATACCTTCATTGTGATTTACACACAAAGTTATATAATTTATGTAAACTAAACCTAACCTTAATTTAACCTAACTTAACTAACGTTTTTTACCTTACCAAACCTAGCGGTCTGCCAAAAGGAGAGCGCGTGAGAATTGCCGCCTGGACATGCTTTGTGATCAAGTAAATATTTGTAATTACGCTCCTCACTCCCGTTTTTCTTTGCCTTTGTTAGTAAAGAGACATCCCTCATAAACAGACACTTGCCCACAGACACCGGGAGATGAGGCGGTGTGGCCGCGGAGAGCGGCAGAGGGAAGGCGTGTTGTGTTTACTCTGACAAGGCAATCCTGGCAGCAGAATCCGCTACCTCGTTGCCTGGGATTACTAGCGTGGGAGGGAAACCCACTGAAGGGGGGGTTATCTCCCACCCCTCGTTGGTAAAGGTAAGGTTACACTAGACATAACAGGCTCTGGACTCCAGTGATAAAAACATTCGCCATCCATCAGGATCTCTGGACGAGTGGTTACACTAAACTCCTGATGGAGATCTCGATATCGATATTTTTTTATATTACTGTCCTACTTCCTACTAACAGCATGAAACACAAACCACCGCCAATACATGACGCTGCAGGGTCCACCCCGCACGACATCACGCTGTCATCCGCATCACCTGTCTTCCTGAAGTTGACAGGTCAGTACCCGCCTTTATTGCATCATAAGGACTCATCAGGGGCCTCATCATAGTGTTCCCAAAGGGAATCGCAGCCCTAAAAAAACACCTCTGGCCTGACTACACCACCACCCGACATGGACCCTACTCTGAGTTGTGCGTTGCTACCACAATTCTTGCGCGAAATGTGTTGGCTCTAAATGAAGTTAATTAAGAAAAAACGAAGGAGGACGCCGACATGGTGAAGCCATGGCTGGCCCGAAAAATCCAAGAATGCTTCAAACACTTGCTGAAAGAATTTTGCCTGGCGGATGAGCAAGGTTTTTATGAGTTCCACAGGAATGTCCAGAAGAATTTGTGAAATATTGGAGTAGGTCACCACTCATCAAGAAGCAGGATATCAGGATGAGGAAAAAACCTTTACCACCTGCACAGCGCTTGTCCAGCACAGTTCGATATCTGCCAACAGGTAGTAATAATTATGGTTGTTGCTCAGACCGAGTAATATAACGCAGGAGTTGGAGGGCCTCCACAGGCCTACAGCATACTTTTTCTCTATATTTTCGACTCAGTATATTGTGCAGTAGTTATTCACCTTGCGAAAACCAAAAAATATAGTACAGATTCTTTATATATAATATCTAAACCGAAACAGAACATAACCCTCCTAACGGAGGCAGGGTGTCTGTATGCAACTATTAGACAACATATCATTTATTCAATATTATATATATATATAAATAATAATAATATAATAACCTATAAGCGAAATTGTGTGTATGTGTGTCCGCGATAGGGCCGCCCCCCGTGCCCCAATCCCATCATATGGCACAGTTTTGGAACCGGGCTCGACCAAGGGGGCAATTTATAGCCCAGACTTATGAGATGTCTCCGATAACTTTTTTATTTTTTTGTTTTAGTAGGGCCTATTTAAAGCGAGAATGGTGAAAAAAAAGGGTTGGCGAGAATTGAGGAAAACCTTGATGTAGGGTAATGGGTGAGGTGATGGGTGGGGTGATGAGTAAGGGGTGTGGGGTGATGGGTGAGTGAATGGGTTGGGGTGATGGGTGAGGGAATAGGTGGGGGTGATGGGTAAAGGGTGATGTGAATGGGTGTGGTGAATATATATATATAAATATATATATATATCTATAATATATATATATAATATTATATGATATATATATATATATATATATATTCTTAGTTGATTTAACTCGAGGTTATCATATATATATTTTAAAAAATTTAAAATATAATATATTAAGTTTTGATTATTGTAGTATTATATAATATTTTTTATTGTGATTATTTTTTATATAGATATATATAATATATATAATATATTATAATATATAGTATATTATAGCGATATATATATAATTATATATATATTATATATATATTAGATATATATTATATATATAGATTAATAGAGATATAATAGAATTTATATATATATAGATATTATATAGATATATTAATATATAATATGTATATATATATGATATATCTATATGTATATTTATATATATATATATATATATATATAGAGAATATATATAGATAATTATGATAGATATATATTATAATATACTAATATATATTATTATTTTTAATATGTATATATATATTATATATATATTAATATATAATATGTATATAGAGATATATATAATATGTATATATATATTATATATATATAATATGTAATGTATATATATATATAATATGTATATATAATTATAATTATATATATATATTATAAATATATATATAGATATATATATATATATAATATTAGGTAGAGATATATATATATATCTATATAGTAATACGTGATAATAATATATATTGTAATTATATATATATATATATAAATATAGAATTATTATACTATTGATGTATATTAATAGATAGATATATAATATATATAAATATATATATATATATAATATATATATATATATATATATATATATATAAGATATATAATATAATATAATATATATTATTTGTATGATATATGCATATATATATATATATAATATATATATATATATATAAATATATTATAATATATATATTTATGTAATATATATATATATATATTATATATATATATATATATATATATATATAATATATATATTATATATATATCTAGATATAATATATTATATATATATATACTATAAATATATATATATATATTTAAGTTTTAAAGGTTACACCGAAGTGGAATAATACTGCACAGTATACTGATAAAATAAAAATAAAAAAATGTAGCGTAACAGTGTAGCTAGCGACCGCGCTTTCTTGAACATTTATAACCTGATTTAACCTACTTAACCGTTTTTGCTGAATTAAAGGTTGTTTTCGGAATTTGACATATAGAGCCATTAGTATTCAATGTGCCATGGTGAATTGGGTTCAAAATATCATAATGAAGTAGGTGATTGATGTACTACAACGATGCTGAGGTAAGAATCCTTGGACTTTTGAAAAGTTCTGGTATATTAGGCGTAATTTGTTTCACCAGTATACAGTTAGGCCTCAAAACTTTATGCCGTAAGACGTTCAGCCGCAAGATGTTTGAGGCCGCAGGAACCTGAGCCGGAGTGTTGATATGTTTAGGCCGCAGGGAAGAGATAAGAGGAGATGTTTTAGACCGTTGGCCAGTTTGTTACGTCACGGCCAAAGCTGTTACCACACGATGCGTTTCGTCGGACTGTTTCGTCGAACTTGAATTTGTGGACGTTTGGGCTAAACTCGAAGGTCAATTTTTTTTCGCCGAAACTTGTTCGATGAAATGGTTTTGTGAAATTATACAAAATGTGCACATTTCGTCGAATACCTGAGGTCAAAATAAGTCTATACTCTTCTGTCAAGTTATAAATGGTGTGAACAATTTTATTAAGCATGAAATTAACACTATAATATAATACACTAGCCCGCAAATCGCCCTCGGGCGGACTTTTTGGCTAGTTCCTGCGGAGGGCTATTGGTGGGCCTTTGGCAAACCACCTGTGTTGGTGGGCCGAAGGCCCCACCAAACACAGACTCTCCAGAAGCCCTTCTAACTTTCCTGAATCATGGATGTAGAATGTATTATTAACGCTTACCACACCCCCCCGCCCCATTTCACTCAACCCTCACCCCCCACCCATTCACTCACCCATATTACCCATCCACCCCCACCCATTCACTCACCCCATTAGATTACCCATCACCCACACACCCATTACCCTTCCACCACACACCCATTCACTCACCATTTACCCATCACCTCACACCTATCCTCACCCATCACCCATCACCCCCACCCATTCACTCACCCATCACCCCACACACATACCCATCACCCCACCCATTCACTCACCCATTACCCATCACCCTACATCAAGGTTTCCTCAATTTCTCACAACCCACATTTTTTTTCACAATTCTCGCTAATAGGGCTGTGGAAAAAAAAAAAATTATCGGATCATTCATAAGTGGAGGCTTATAATTGTGCCCTGGTCGAGTGTTCCAAACACTGTACCATATGATGGAATTGTGCCACGGGGGGCGGCAACCTATCGCGGACATACACACAGACACACTTTCGCTTAATTATTAAGATAACAGGGACATTAAAAAGATCAGTCTAATATATTATTGATAGATTTTCAGAAATATAAAAGCGATTTGATGTGATTAACAATTTGCGGTAAAGATTACTAGTTAGGAATATGAGATCTGAGAAGTATAACGGGGAGAGAATGGATAATGATGCTGTTTGTGGTTTTCACCTGGAAATGGGATGTGAAATGAATGAGGTGTTGAAAGGACAGGAAGAGAATGGAGTTATTACTGCTGGCGTTGGTGATGACTGGTGAGACAAGGGGACGGATGATTGAGCCAGTGAAGAGGGTGGAGAGAATGTGGTGTATTGGAAAAATAGACAATAAACTGCATGCTTGCATGTAGTTTTGTTTTGTTTTGTTCAGTTTCCTTTCGTTTTTGTTTTCTTTTCTACAGGAGCAGCGGTTCAAAGCCTGGGCCTATGAAGAAATAAGGGCAAACCTGTAATATCAGAGATCCGTAAAATGGACGAGGAATGCGCGGTCCTTTTCTGAGACACTGACTGCATATGGTATTATTTCACACTAGGACCGAAATTCCTTACACAATTGGGCGTGGGTTTCTGTATACCTTAATTATTGGATTCTAGGAAAATTTACTCTGAGTTCCGCGCAATTCATTACTTTTTGGAGGATAAAACCATTCATTCATATAGTACTGCAGAAGGTGGAAGTATGGGGTTGATGAATTATCTATAAGCATGGAAATTTCCGGCGCAAGGCCTTAGGAACTATGATCCTCAAGCTCCCTGGGGAATTTTTGAGTTTAAAGGGCCTCTCAGGCAAGTCCACGACGCGCCCCAGGTGGAACAAAACACTGGCCGGCCATACATGTCTGTACTTGAAGATCCCGAGCCGCGTTGGCCACACAGCAACACGCTTCTACTTCATGACCCCACAAGAATGTCATCTTGATGATTGGCAGGTTAATATCACAACAAACACTATATATCAAGCGCGACACAGCTCGGCCCCCTTCTAATTGAATGCTTTACCCCTTCCTATACCTCCGCACAAATTTATAAATCAACAGACATCCCCCTACACCTACAGACCCAGTAATGGACAGTGCCGCACACACACAATATTCCAATCAACAACCCAGCTATTCTCGAGCTATAGAAAAAACTCAGAGCGACATTGGTAGGTCATCTATTACGTAAATGACTGTCACGAATTGTGATAAATCCCTACAGGAAGATCCCAACACATATCGCTTGCAACAGCAGCTGCCAACTCACAAACACCCACCATATCCAGCAAGAAGCTCCTGCTCTTATCACATACACGGAACAATACTTATGATAAGTGATAGCCTCACTAACTTGCAACCCGCACTCACTAGGAGGAAACGTATCTAGCCGATTCCCGCACCAGCTCAAATACGCAGCCCCCGACGAAAAAACAAGCCACCCTCCCGGTTCCAACGGCATTTCACCCCTCCTCACCGCACCGACCAATGATGACTACACGAGCTAGCACAACTATATGTGTGCGACCTCCACCTCTGAGCACAATGCCACAACGCCGATTGGAGACAGCACACCTGTATGTACACTAACCGACAGACACTGGGCGTCCTATTCCCCTCTGCTTACCTACAAAGGAATCAGAAGAAAAGCCTGAAATTTCATATGGGTTGTTACGGGGCCCACCTGCCGCGACCATAAGAGAGTACCACGACTTTGTCAAAATCGTAACAGACTTAATAATGACATTCTGATTGTATAGCTCAAAAATAGTAATTATTGCCATTTCAACTTTTAAGTGGACCAGTAAAATACTGATGTATGATTATAATGCAAAGGAAAAAAAACATTCCACCCCTAGAATTGATTAAAACCTACAATATCAAAGACTTTCAAATAAGCGATGGCGGCCCATATTAAAAATGCGCCATTTTTGTTCACAGTCGAATCTGAGATTGCCCTAAATCTAAAAATAACCCATGATGCAGTCTACCTGCGGACCCAAATTCCATGCTTGTCATCAAACCCCCCAATACTGTACCTATCTGCCCCACCAGTACTATAGAATAGAGGTTATCTCCAAAAAGTAATGATTTTCTCCCTGGAAACCAATGTATCCCTCACATCACATCGTCCTTGTTCTTACATAACTTAACTACACCGCTCACTACCTTCACGTACACACACCATTATATCACCTCACAAACTGTTTGTCCACATCGTAATTACCCCCCCTCTTCGACCACTCCCAGTACACACTCCCACCACCCACACACCTCACAGTCCACACCAGCCGTTCGCGACACAGCCTGTCCAGAATCACAGCTCGCGCTGTATGCACGATCAGGATCCCATCTATCACACCCCTTGTGTTCCATTTACCTCTCTCACCTCCTTTGCACACCCGACACCCCCCACTCTATATTCGCCTCTCTTCACACACACGGACTTCAGAGTTGATCTCTCATGCAACACACCGCTTCACCTCGCACTTACTCTTGACCCTGTTCTGAGGCAATCACACACACATCCCGACTGATCAAGACAACAAACCGAAATGAAACTGACAAAACAAAACAAAACTACATCAAGTCATGCAGTTCTATTTCTAGCACCTCCTCGTTCGCCTCTCTCCACAACGCACGTCACACCACTATGACTCCACGATAGCCGGTCCGATAATAACTGACACAGCGCCGAACCCAACGACAAGATCTCTCAGAGCAGCCTCTCCTCCTCTTTACCCCGCTCTCTCCTCGTCATCCAACCTATATAACTCCTCTCCAGCTTCTCCACAATAGACCATCTCTGCTCTCCGCCGCCGCGTACAGTACTCCACCCATACGAGATGTCCTCTATCACACAGCCCAGCATTCATAAATCTTATTCTCCTTCCTGGCCTTAACCATCCACCATTCATTCCAACAGCCGCCGCTCACGATCCCGCCCATTCAGTGAAAACCACACGCATCACTCTGTATCAACCACCTCATCTCCCGTTATACTTCTAGATCTCCCCTGATCTCCCACTTACTAGTAAATCATTTACCGCAAATTGTGCACCAGCAATCAACCACCGCTGTTCGACCTCCATGTCTCTCCCCTCTACCGTTCCGAGCTACCTATGCAAGAAATCTACTCACATATATAATTATAGAATGATCTGTTTTAATTTTTAATGTCCCTCTGTATGTAATGGAATTTGTAATCTCTAATAAATATAAGCGAGAGGAAAAAGTGTTTGTCTGGTGTAGTCACGTCCGCGATACCGCGATGGTGCCCCGCCCCCCGTGGCACATTCCATCAGTTATGGTACAGTTTTGGAACCCAGCTCGACCAGGGGCACCATTATAAGCCCACTTATGAGGGGATGATCCGATATAATTTTTTTTTTTCAGCCTATTAGCGAGAATGGTGAAAAAAAAATTCTGTGGGTGGAGAATTGAGGGAAACCTTGATGTAGGTATGGGTAATGGGTGAGTGGAATGGGTGGGGTGATGGGTAATGTGTGTGGGGGATGGGTGACGTGAATGCGGGTGGGGGGTGGATGGGTGATGGGTGAGGGAATAGGGGAGGGATGGGTTAACAATGGGTGAGTGAATGGGCGTGTGTGGTGATGGGGAATGGCGTGAGTGGTGATGGGTAATGGGTGAGTGAATGGGGTGTGGGGGGTGATGGGTAATGGGTGAGTGAATGGGTGGGGGGTGATGGGTGTGAGTGAAATGGGTCGGGGGGTGATGGGTAAGGCGTTAATTACATACATTACACCATGATTTCAGGAAAAGGTGTGAAGTGGCTATCTGGAGAGTCTGTGTTTGGTGGGCTTCGGCACAACAAACACAGGTGGTTTGCCAAAGGCCCACCAAAGCCCCTCCGCAGGAAACTAGCCCAAAAAGTCCGCCCGGAGGGCGGATTTGCGGCTAGTGGATTATATTATAGTGTTAACTTTCAATGCTTATAAAATTGCTAACACCATTATAACTTACAGAAAGAGTATAGACTATTGTGACCTCAGAGTATGATTCGACGAAATGTGCAAACATTTGGTATAATTCACAAAACCATTTCATCGAACAAGTTCGGCGAAAAAATGACCTTCGAAAGTTCGACCAAACAGTCAACCAAATGGCAAGTTCGACGAAAACCAGTCCGACGAAAACGCATCGTTGTGGTTAACAGCTTTAGGCCGTGCGTACAAACTGGCAAACGGTTCTAAACATCTCAATCTTATCTCTCCCTTCGGCCTCAAACATATCAACATTCTCCGGCCTCAAGGTTCCTGCGGCCTAAACATATTGCGGCTGAAACGTCCTTACGGCATAAAGTTGTGACGGGCCTAACGTATCACGAGTGAAAAAAAATTACAGGCCCTAATAGACCAGAACTTCTTTCAAACCCTCAAGGATTCTTACCTACAGCATCGTGTAGTACAATCATCACCTACTTCATTATGATAAATTTTGAACCCAATCCCCATGGCACAATGGATACTAATGGCTCTATATGTACAAATCCGAAAACCAACCGTATTAATCAGCCAAAAAACGGTTAGTTATGTTAAATCAAGGGTTAAATGTTCAAGAACTGCGCGGTCGCTAGTACCATGTTACCCTTACATTTTTTATTTTTTATTTTATTCAGTTTATACTGTGCAGTATTATTCCACTTCGGTGTAACCTTTTAAAACTTAAACTACTATATATAATATATATATCTATTCCCATATATATATTAACTATAAATATATAATATATATATATATATATATATATATATATATTAAATATATACCATATAATATAATATATATATAATATACATAAATAAATATAATATCATTATATATATATATATATATATATATATATAATATATGTATATATAATATACATTAAATATATAATTATTATTATTATATATATTATATAGATATAGTATATATATATATATATAGTATATATTATATATATATATTATATATATTATATATATATATATTATTATAATATACATAAATATTTATTATATATATTATATAATATTAAATAATAAATAAATATATATAGATTATATATTATATATATATATAGATATATAATATTATTATATATATATATATATATTTATATATATATATATTTATTAATATATAGATAAATTATATAATAATATATACATATTAATAATAATATACATATACATATTATATATATCTAATATATATATACATATTATATCTATAACTATATATATACATATTATATATATAATATATATATAATATATATATACATATATAAATATAAATATATATATATATTTATATAATATATATATACATATTATATATATATTAGTATATATATAGATATATATATATAATATAATATACATATAAAATATATAATATATATATACATATTATTATATGATATATATATATAATATATATATATATATATCATATATTATATATATATATAATATATATATAAATATATATATAATATATATATAATATATATATATATATATATATATATATATATATATATATATATATATATATATATATATATATCTATATATAATAAAAAATAATAAAAAATAAAAATATATATATAATACAATACAATAAAATAAAAAATATATATATATATATATAATATAATATATAAACCGAGTTTTTAAAATCAACTAAAGAATATATATATATATAATAAATATCATATATATATAGAATATATTACTATATATATATATATATAATATATATATATATATATTCACCACACCCATTCACTCACCCGTTTACCCATCACCCCCACCTTATTCCCTCACCCATCACCCCCAACCCATTCAATCACCCATCACCCCACACCCATTAATCAGTCACCCCACCCATTCACTCACCCATTACCCTTAACATCCAGGTTTCCTCAATTCTCGCAACCCACTTTTTTTCACATCTCGCTAATAGGCTACTAAAAACAAAAAAAATAAAAAAAGTTATCGGATCATCTCATAAGTGGGCTTTAAAAATGTGCCCCTGGGTCGACCCGGTTTTTCCAAAACTGTGCCATATGGATGGGATTGGTGCACTGGGGGCGCAACTATCGCGGACACACATACACACACTTTCGCTATATTATTATTATTATTATTATTTATATTATATCTATATATTGAATAAATGATTATCGTTGTCTAATATGTGCTACAGGACACCTTCCTCGTTAGGGACGGTTATGTTCTGTTCGGTTAGCTATTAAAGATAAAAATCTGTACTATATTTTTGGGGTTTCGCAAGTGAATAACTACTGCACCATATACTGAAGTCGAAAATAATAGAGACAAAGTATGCTGTCAAGGATGTGGAAGCCTCAACGCCTGCGTTATATTAACTCGGGTATGAAGCAACAACCATAATTATTACTAACCTGTGGGCAGATATCGAACTGTGATGGAACAAGCGCTGTGCAGTGGTTATTTTTTAAAGGTTTCTCTCGATACATGCTTCTTGATGAGTGGTGACACTAACTCCAATATTTCAGCAAAATTCTTCCTGGACATCCTGGGAACATCATTAAAAACCTTGCTCATCCTCCAGGCAAAATTCTTTCAGCAAGTTGTTGAAGAATTCTTGGATTTTCGGGCCAGCCCATTGCTTCACCCAGTTTGTGGCGTCTCCTCGTTTTCTAATTAACTTCATTAGAGCAACACCTTCGCAGCAAGATGGTGGTAGCAAACGCACAACTCAGAGTCGGGCCATGCGGGTGGTGGTGTAGTCAGGCCAAGTGTTGTTTAGGCTGCGACCCTTTGGGAACACTAGATGAGCCCTGATGATGTCCTATGATGCAATCAAAGGGTGGTAGCTGACCTGGTCAACTTCAGGAAGACAGGTGAGGCGGATGACAGCGTGATGAGTGAGGGCGTGGACGCCTGCAGCAGATCAGGTATTGGCGGGTGGTTTGTTTTCATGCTGTTAGTTAGGCAAGTAGTGACAGTAATATAAAAAAAATATGAGATCGAGATCTCCATCAGGAGTTTAGGTGTAACCACATCGTCCAGAGATCTGAGGGAGGCAGAACTGTTTATCACTGGAGTCCAGAGCCTGTTATGGCTAGTAACCTTACCTTTACCAACGAGGGTGGGAGATAACCTTTCAGTGGGTTCCATCCCACGCTAGTATCCCCAGGCAACGAGGTCGCGGATTCTGCTGCCAGGATTGCCTGTCAGAGTAAACACAACACCCTTCCCTCTGCGCTCTCCGCGGGCCACAACGCCTCATCTCCCGGTGTCGTGTGGGCAAAGATGTCTGTTTATGAGGGAATGTCTCTTTTACCAACAAAGGCAAAGAAAACGGGAGTGAGGAGCGTAATTAAAATATTTTACTGATAAAAAGGCAGTCCAGGCGGCCATATTCTCAACGCGCTCTTCCCTTTTTGGCAGACCGCTAGGTTAGTAAGGTTAGAAAAACGTTAAGTTAAAGTTTAGGTGGGTGTGCCGGTTAGGGTCTGGATCTCGTCGGTGTGGTCTGGTTCTTTCCAGCCGCCCAGCCTGGGTTAAATTAGGTTAGGCCTTAGGCTTTTTTAGGTTTACTAAATTATAGTAACCTTTGTGTGGAAAATCACAAGGAGGTTATTTTCAAGAAAATCCTGTCAAAATGAGTAGTTTTCCCTCAACTCCCGTTTTCTTTGCTCTTTGTTAGAACAGACATTCCCTCGTAAACAGAAACGTGCCCACACGAAACCGGGTCTGCCGCTCCACCTGGAATAACACGTACGGCGATGCCCCTCCTCCGCATCACCTCCATGGGCCATTAACCGCAGTGACTCTTCCCCACGGGCCGTGGATAAGGAAAAAGCCCCGTGTCCCGATGTCGCTCTCACCCGCCTCCCGCCTGGGGCACACGAACACTCCACAGCTCACCTGCAGCGCCTCCGCAGCACGTGCATCCGTGCAGCACCGCCACGCAAGGTACTGACTCAGTGAATCGAGTGACTCAAGTACCCGATTATTTTCAGTGAGTCATTCATAAAATATCGAATCACTAAAAAAATCGAGTTTTCATCTGTACTGAATACTGATGGCGCATTAAACCCTTCACCAGGCAGACATTCAGATTGAGTTAAAGGGCACGGTGTCTAGCTTAAACTAACTTCCTCTATTTGTTACAACCGGAAGTCGCGGGGATTTCTGGTACGAGATATGGGAGTGGCGCATACGGGGTCACTATGGCTTGGATAGCTGATTGGTGATTGCGAGTACAATTACGTCACAGCCTCGCCAGCGAATTCAAATAGTATTTCTCAAAAAGTTCAGCCAATCACAAGGCTTCCACGCTCTCAACTGTGGTATAAACAAAATTCATCATCCACACCAAAATGCTCCACCCTTCTCCTCCTCCTCCTCTTCCTCCTCCTAAACTTTTCTTATCACGAAGGGACTACTCCCAATAAACACTTTGCTGAATGTGTTACAAGGCTTATATTTTATTACTGCTGCCACCACCACTACCATCCACCGCTGCCACCACTAACAACCACACCAACTGCTATAAGAAAAAGGTACTTCTTCCTCCTCCTCCTCCTCTCCACCCTCCTAGCTTCTCCCTCTCCTTCTCTCCCCCTCTTCTCCCCTAACCCTTCCCACAGCAGCCGGCAGCAGTTGCAGTAGCAGCAGCAGCAATAGCAGCAGCAGAAGAGCAGTAATTAAAATATTAAGCCGTGTTTTTGTCGTCCAAAGCATCGTCTTAGTACACGAAGACCCACTACCAATAACACCCCCGTGGAAATGTGTTACACGCGATATTTTATTACTGCTGACACCACTACCACACACTACCACAACTGCTACAAGAAAAGGCTAGGAGGAGAAGGAGAAGGAGATACCCATCACGGCTGGATGGACAAGGGCTTGGGGTTTTATAAGGAAAAGGGAGCCATTATACCTTCAGTCTGATGCGTAGCGGTAGTGGCAGCTACCCGCCGGGGTGTGAAGCCAGGTGGTCTCGGTCAGGTCTCGTGAGGTGCCGCCGTCACCACTCGACCCATCACCCCATAATAAGATAAGATAAGATTTTTCATCCTATCTAGACCACTTTGCCCCCATAAAAAACCACACGAGTGTAGGAGATAAGTGTAATGCCTAAGTTCATTTGTATCACTTGCCCTGTTCAGTTCTTGGAGTCAGAAAAACATCATATGATACTCAAATTTATAAAGATATTTTTTATGTATATGCGTGCCTCACAACTGCCTAGAAGCAGTTGACTGGTTTTGACAGCTCAAACGTCTTTAATACGTATCATCTGCCCGCAAATGCCAAAAGTTGCCCAGAACAGCTGTTGAGTCGCTAGGTCGTGCAGGACGGAAGTAAGCCTCTATGAATGTAGCCCCAGGGCAGGATTCAAAGCGAGTTAAAAGGCCACTGTTGTAGCTCTAGCTCAAAAACATCACGATATTCTACAACCCCAGTGGTTACCAGGTATTCAAAGACGAAGACATGGAGTGGCGGTACAGGTTGTTCAAAGTTGCGTGGCTGAGCGACTACAATACGTCACAGTCTCGCCAGCGAATATCACATTTGCGTTAAAACAACGGTGCCAACCAATCAGATTGTGTCCAAACGTGTCAGCCAATCACAAGGCAGCCGCGCGCCCGCATATCAAGGTTCGTAATCTCCCATCCTCATCAGCATGAACTTCATGCTTCTCGTCCTTTCAAAAAGTATGTTGTTCCATTATTCCTTCATTCTACAATTTCCTGTACACTCTCCGCCGCTTAAACCTGCAACACTTGTCCCACCTTCTATCCGCACATCCGATGTTCTTGTACTTATTTATATCTCTAGCTTATTCCATATTCCTTTCATCCCCTGTGTTATCTCCGTCGCTTCAACACTGTTTCCACTTCCACAGACACGGGGGTTTTGGGGTAACCACGCCGGGCCATCGTTGATTCTGGCCGCCAGTGAAACAGGCCGCCCTATAGTAGCATGGCATACCCAGCAGACAGGGCGGTGCGCAGAGGCGGCGCACTGACCCACGTCTGATATATAAGGGGCCAGGAATAGGAAAGTGTATTCGACATAATAAGATTTAATCGTTCCGAAAAGTAAACATTCATGGTTATCTCTGCATCGTCTGTTCTTCGGAACTTGTGCCCCGACCCCGACCAAGAGGCTTGGAGTGTGATGGTTGCGAACGCTGGCAACACCGTACGTGGGGAAGTCTGTAAATTTGTATTTCCCATTATTATGATCATGTATATATTCATTGTACATACCGCAATATGTCGGTAAAATAGCTCACCACTAATGTTTTATTTGTATTTTTTAACCGACGTCAAACAAGTTTATCTTATCTTAACCAAACGGTAAATGTCTTTTCCAGGCGATCTGGAGAAAAATGCCAATATTATGTGACTGGGTGGTGCCATATTATAACCAGGACCCTACGGCAACCGCACTCTATCTGCCGTCAGCTGATGACTCTTCCCCTACTGACTCCAGGAGCACATCGAGGCCAAGGTTCAACAGGCTGAGAGAGAGGTCGGTGTTGACACGCCACTCACGCACCCGGTTCACCTATTATGATACCACCTGGGTGAACGGCAGATATTTCAAGCCTCGGGATGGTGCCAGTTCGACCAACATTGTCAGGCCAAAACAAACGACGTGGAGGGGTGGCACACCCGCCTCAACCACCGAGGGAAAAAAGCAAATCTGCACTTCACCTGCTAATACACCTACTGGAGAAGGAGGACCAAGTCGTCACCATCGCGTGCAGCTAGTAGTGTACAGGGAGGACCTGCGGCGCCCTAAAACGAAAGAGGGACCACTCGGCACAGGAACAACAAGCTGGCGCTTTCTGGGCCGAGACACCTCCGGGAGAGCTATCGCGACCGTCGCACTGTCGGCGGCAAGTCGGCCTCATCTGTCCGCGCGACCGAGCATGAAGCCGCCGTGTGAAATTGGATTTAAAACTTTTTGGGGGGGGGGAAAAAAAACCCCGGGGTGGTTCTTTTTCCGGGAATTGTGTGTTGATACATATAGCCCTATATCACACTTTGGGGAGACATGCACAACCTGAAGACACTAATTATTTATTATTTGTGGCAGTGTATATAAGTATATTATTTTGGGGGGGCGTTACAAAACAAATGTTATTGGTAAATATTCATTTTTTGTCTTTTACTTCTCTTTTTAAAACATGTTTAATTACTTGCTTGTAGTTTGTGTATGTATGTATGTATGTACGTATTATGTACGAATTGTATGGATTTGATTCCGAAAATAAACGATTATTAATTATTATTTGTATATTATTAATCTCATTTATGAGATGCTGAATATGACAAAGTCATTCATGGTATACAGGTACGAGACCCGTCATGACCACACTGACGAGTGACCACGTCAATTTGATAATGTCTGTATATATTGTTAATGTCTTACAAAACAGTACACGAGTCCTGCTAATTGTACTAAACATATTGATAATTCAACAAGTGTTTTTCGGTTTTTTTTATTTTTTTACTTAAAAAAATCCGTTTATTTCATGTCAACAATGATGATTCCAACATCGCAAAATATCAAACAGGCAACGAAAGGACATTTATAACAATCATATTTATGTTACAGAAAGAATTTTGAAGCTATTAAAAAAAAAAAAAACAATGAAAAACCACACTGCTACATCAATCGTTCATGACTTTCAATTGACTGTTTAGGAGGCGTAACGTTTCCTTGAAAAAATACAAAAATTACAAACCATTTTATTGCCAAATGTGGCAGCATACCAAGCAGACAGGGCGGTGCGCACCGCCCTGTCTGCTTGGGATTCATGGTAATTAGGCGGCCTGATTCAACTGGCGGCCCGAATCAACTGAAGTCACACGCCGGGGCTGTACTTCCTTGGTATCTAGCTATACGTTATTTCCTACGAGGAATAAGCCGGTCGTTACCGCGGGAGTGCTGGAACGTGACGCGCGGTTGCAATACGGCCGAGGAGGAGGCGACATGTTGGTGGCGGAGGTGTTTCGATCTGCGAGGGTGGTTCAAAGCAGAGGCAGAGTATCATCCTTGAAAGGTCAGGGCAATAGGAATTTGTCGAATCGGCAGAAGAAGGAAGCACGGGTAGCAGCAGCTTTCTTGGAGGAGCTAGGGCGAGCAGGGGTCTTGTCAGGGTGAGGGGCAGGATAGGAGCGACGGTGACGTCAGGAGAGAGGAGGTGTGAAGCAACAGATTGTCTTGTCTTGCGAGGATGGTTCGATGCATGCATGCTTCACTGATCTATCACTGAGCGATAGTTCCCCTCCTGACGAAGGGCGAGGAGAGTGCAACTTGGCCCTGCCGTTAGAGTGGGGCATGACTCAGAAAATAACGCAGAAAGGGCAGAGGCAAAAATAAAGCTTAATAAAAACCTAACAAAAACAGACTGCCACTTAGGCAGAAACACAGCTGCCTGACGGGGAATGGTAACTTCGTCCAGCAACTATCCCACAGCGTCAGGAGGGCTAAACTGGCCGCCGTCTAAACGGCGTCGTACCAGCCCTGACGCTGCCCCTCTCGGGACTAACCCAGACCTATTAAGAGTCGCTGCGGCCCCTCTCCACAGACCTTTTCAGTACCCCTCTAAGGGGCCCCCTCATGTAATGAAATGGGCCTACGCGCCCAACCTTCAGGGTTCGCCTTGGGGTCTGTGAAGCTACTCTAACAAGGGCAGAGGTGCTGGCAGAAACTCGTGAAACACCAGCAGCAAAACTTTCCACGGGTGGGAATGTTTACTGGATAGCGAGGTGAACACCGAGCGAGCGTGCTCTCCCACCGACGGCTCGGGGAAGACTGAAGGTTTGATACAGGGTTGTGAACTTTTGTAGCCCACATTATCGTACCGAGCCACCAAAATGATCGTATTTTCAGATAGATTATCGTACAACCTTAGCTAAAATAATATAGTCAGTAGATAACTATATACATCATTGAATTCAACATTCCACATATAAAAATATTTTCTTTTTTCCCCAAAATATAATATAAAATATATAATATAATTATATGACACAAAATTCCATGTTAATTTATTTTTTACAAAACAAATGAAATTAAATAAAACAAAAATATATTTAGTAACACATATAATGACTCAAATGAAGCTGAACTCGAAAACTCTACATAGCTATCATCCTCAAAAGAAAAGAGGAATTCCTGTTCCTCCTCTATTATTTTATCCCCTGTGTCAGCTGGCGCTTATAATGATAGTGTGTCAGTTGTCATTGACTTATCATAATTCATCTGTAGGGATGAAAGTAACACAATCTGCCTTTTCCCTTAAGGCCATGTCACACGGACACTTTTTCCGCCATCTTTTGGTAGCAAAAGCGTATCAGGCATCATTTGACGCCTGATACCGGTGTGGTATAATGAGGCGTCCAGTAGGATAATGCGTCTACCTTCCAATCTGCGCATGCGCCAGAGGACTGTGCTCTCGTGTCGACCGATGCCATAGCAGCGCGCCTAATCTAACCTAACCTAACTTAAAGTTTTTCTAACCTTACCTAACCTAGCGGTCTGCCGAAAAGGGAGAGAGCCTGGGCCGGTATTACCAAAACTTTATCACAGCTATGACAAATATTTATCATAACTCTTGGATATGATAAATTTTTATCATACGCCATTTATCATAAGATTGGAATCTAGCACAATTGTTTATCATAGGCGTCTGCTAAATATAGCGATACTGTTTTCTTCAAATAGTATTTTAAGTGATATATTCGGCTATTGACTGCGTTATATGGATTTAGATATTTTTCCTATGTCAATAACATATTAAGGATAGTGACAGAGGGAGTAAAATAGTAATCCATCCCGGAAAATAATCCTTCAGATGTAATCCCGTTGAAGAGCATGTAAACAACACTCAAGTGTAACAAAAAGTAAACAGTAAAAGTTCGAAGTTTTTTTTTAGTAAATTACCAAGATATATAGATGGATGCCTCATTGATGACACCTAAGCGCCAAAGGAAGGCTAACTGGACGGAGGAGGAGTCCTTCCTTCTGGTCCAGCTGTACAGAGACAATATGTATATATTAAGAAAGGACTTCAAGAAGCCCGGAGTTTCAAACCGGGTAGATGGTTTGGGCATCCTTCCGGCACTCGGGGCGTTCCGGGGGCCCTTTAAAAGGCTTGGT
>JACEEZ010008976.1:0-43547 GCA_016584305.1 Chionoecetes opilio
GTGTTGACATCGATCTCTTATTAATGAGATTATGTACATACGTTAATTTGTACATATATAGTGTTAAATCATAGGACTGTGTTAAAATACAACACACTGATAACAATCCGCCGCGTCAAGTTACTGGTGTGATAACCACTTGACGCCGACCACGATTACGCCTCACCTCCACTCTTGTCATTCACGGCGCCCTGATCACGGGCGACCACATCGGAACACAAGACCATTGCAATATTGATCCAAAACTACAGCCTTAATTCAACCACTATCCACCGATAAGTATCCTAGTTAGTTAAGTAGCTGGGATGATGTGTCGGGTGATAGCCATGGGTTTGATTGAATAGGTAAGAAACTCAGATTAAATATGTATGTGATATAAAATCCCACAGAACCCAAACTTCTCCTGGAGCTTAGAGTACACTTTTTTCCTCTTCTCAGTTATGTTGGTAGTGAATCTAAAATGGGTAAGTATGTAGCTGTCTTCAACTTATTCCTGGAGGAAACTCTGCTTCAGTGTCTGCCTCTTCAAAAAATCGTTTCCATTTCCTTGACCTCTGATGATTAGCACGGTAACTGTGGTCCTTCACTAGTAGCTTAGCCTTTTCTTCAGTTTTCAAATGCCTCATCACTGCGCAGAAAACTGACAAACTGCAATTGACTTTCATAAAGTCTTGCACATGTTGCTAGGTCAATTTCAACTTTTTGGAGACTCTTGCGTGTGGCATTTAATCGATCCAGAAATATACTCCCAAATTACGCAGAGAAGTGCAATTTCAAAATCTTCCATTTTTGACAGCAAACGTGATGCCAATTACCTCTGGTAGTTGTTGTCTGGTTATTATCTTTTGTCAACTGAATCAAAGTAGAGCGTTTTTCAACAAAGTTAGCTTTCAAAGCATGTGCTGCATCAGACCTTGCTGACCATCTTGTGGTTGATAATGACTTGATATGACTCTCCATGAATGATTGATCTCAGAATACTCCACCGATGAGTTGAAGCAGAGAAAAAGTTGAATAATGTTTGTAAGAATCCAAAGAATTGAAGTTGCAAAGAAAGAATTGCACAAAATCAGCCAGTGGGCTGACCTGCTTGATTCGAGCTTGGAGTCCTTGATATTTGCCAGACATGTTACTTGCATTGTCATAACTCTGACCGCGACAGTCCTTAATAGAGAGAGCATGTTCGTGCAGAGCGTCAATGACCACATTCATCATTGACTCACCATCATGACCTGCCAGAGGAATGAACTTTAAGAACCGTTCTATAGGTTTTCCACTGGAATCCACAAACCGAATAATGTCAATTGATTCACATGTGATATATTTGGGGTTGAATCTACTTAGTTCCTACACTGATTGCAAATATTTAGCTGCTTTCACATCAGTTTATTTTTGTGATAACTTTATTTGCCATCAAGCCAATGAATTCATGGTTTATTTTTATGTGCGAGGGCGCAAAGTCGAAAACTCTTTATCATCATCACGTGTGTGATAGCACATAGATATTACATTGATTTTTTTTCAGACGATTTTTCCCACCCGAGCGTGGGCTTTATCGGCTTTCATCCGAACCCAGTCGTGTAGACCTTTATAACGGTCGGCCGCGAGCGTTTGCTGATTAGCGGTAATATAAGATAGTCGATCATCCTCCATTTTAAGGCATGAGAAACAGACGAAGGCCTGTTTCAGACGCCCCCCAAACTTTAGCGTGTAGAAATCATCCCTGCGTGCCAAAAGATAATTGCAGTACTCTCTGAATGAGGTTTTTTTCATGGTCAAATAATCGTAGCCACTGTCGCCACGGGGGTTGAGCAGTGGGAAGAGCAATGGCTCAGCACTGGGAGACCAGAGTTTTAAAGTTTTGGGGACATCATCTGCCTTTGAGTCAGACCAGGGAGAAAGTCTCCTCCTGCCTCAGACGGGTGTATACGATCACAATCATCGGCTTTGGCATCGCCCCGGTCCCCCCGGGTGGACTGCTTTGAGATGGGCCCGAGGGCCCAGTTTGGGGGACAATTTTGACATGTCGTACGGATTGCGCAAGAAATCTGGTTCATGGTGGAAAGACCTTCGAAAAGGGTTGCAGCAGAACAGGCCAACAGTTTTTGATACGGACGAACGGAGGCCTGTGTGGCTTTCACTCTACTGGAACAACCGGTTCCAGTCCAAGAAGTACATTTGTTTCCCCCTTTCGGGGGGGAAATTTCTCGCCTGACATCCCTTGGTACTGTGGTACTTTTGGGCCTGCACTTAAATTTTTTGTGCCCCCGGCCCCCATGGAGGGCACTGGGCGTGAATACTAGCAAATCCCAGTGACAAATTTGTAGCGATAGATTAGGCTCAAAAAGGTTTCCCCTCCTCACTACTTCAGTAATAAGAGGCCCAACAGTTGTGGTGCATCGTCCCTCGGGGTTCGTTATCAACCCACGTTGCGATTTCAACAGGGGACCACCTTGGGGGCCGCCCATCTCACAGGAAAATTTTTTTCCCCCGCACGGGAACACCCCCGTGTCCATTTCTCCCAGGTAGTTTGGTCGTGGCTGATCTCCCCCTTTTGAAAAAAAAGGGTACGTTGGGCGGGTGTAGTAGTATTGTTGTGTGGGGGGGTGATAGGGTACCGCTCAAAAGTTCATGAAACTTTATTTCAGTTGAGCCCATTTCCCCGGTCTCGAAAAGCCCCACATATTTTTTTCATGGCAAGGCAAAAAAAGGGTCGCCAGCATTTACAGGAGAGTTTCTCCGATCTTTTTTCGAAACCACCGTCGGTTCTTCGAAGAAGCCGGGCACTTTTTTTTGGCGCAATGTTTGGCCGCAAATTTTTCTCGCGTACTTTCGTCCCAGAAGTCATGCAAAGTGACACAGTTTTGTGTGACTGGCACAGTGCATTGCAGCATGTAATCATTCGACTTTGCTTTTTGCCCTCGTATCGGGCCATCAGTCACCTTGACGCACTTGGTTTTTTGGGAACCCTGGGGTACTCGAGAACCGCAATGCCAGTCAAGGCCTTAAATTTTCTCAAAGACTTGACCCGGAGAAAAGCAGTATGGGAAAATCTATCGCGTCGACAGAAAATGCCCATCGGGAAGGTGGGTACCTCATCATTTTTGGCACTCTTCTATCAATTGCAAAAGTGTACATCTCAAGGATGTACATCTGCACAAATTTGATATTTTTTCCGGGGGATCAACCCCTTTTCCCAAGGACAACATAGTTAATAGGGGGGCAAGAACTCTTCGAAAATTTAGTTTTTGCCTACATGGAGCAGACCAAACTTCAAATCGACTTGGCTCCCTAAAGTGTGCGCCATGTGTTTCAGTAACATCAAGTGAGAAAAGTATTTTCGCCGAGAAATCAAAAAATTTTTTTTCCCTTTTTAAACCAAAAGGGCGCAAAAGCCATGACAAAGTAAAAATCATGGGCTTGCTGTAAACGGGGCAGAGTGCGAGTCCCCGTTAGTGTTTGCCAAGGGTGGAAAAGATTTCATCTGTCACGTTAAGGTTTTTGGGTTTCCAGTAAGGGAAAACCTGTTGTTGTAATGTATCCGAACGTTCAGGGGACGGGCCTTTGGGTTTTGAAACCCAATCAACCTTGAACGTTTACGGATTTGGGTTCAGGGGTTTTGGAACCCAAGGGTTAACCCCTTGACTTTTCACTGATTGGGTCAGGGGTTTTGGAGAGCCCAAGTTGAGAACCCTTTGATGGGGTTTTAGTGTTTTTCTCGGGGGAAATGCAACAAATGTTTCATTCCCTAAAAAACAGAACCCAGTGAGGTTTAGTTTAGCATATTCATTTTGGGGATTTTTGCGGGATCTTACCCATGCCAATCAACAGATAGGCCGAGGCCAGGACCCGAAAGTCTTGCCATTATTCTTACTGTAAGAACAGGCACCTTGAAATTTTTTAAATTTTTCCGGCAAACCCTTCATTTTCACCGAAAAAACTTTGTGCCCCAACTTTTGTAAAATTTGCTTTGAAAGGCTCATGTTATTCATAGAATCAAAAATTTGGACAGTTTTATGTCAAAAGTAACCAGGACCCAATGTCCATCAGCCTCGGTTTCGCCGAGATAATATTAGCAGCGCTTTCGCCTCTGCGGAGGTCTGGAAGGCGAGCGACCCCGGGGGAAGAGGGCAGTCAGAGGACAGCGGGCTCGAATATGCGACCCCAAATGGGTAAAATTATACCCAATAAAGGTACAATGGCTTCATCAGTGAGTTTGCGACCCCAACTGAATGCCCTAAGGCAGATTTGTGACCCAAGCCATCCTATAATTACAGTAAAAAATCGTTGATATATATTAAAACAAAAAAAGTTACCAGAGAGTAAGAGGCGTGTAATAGTGTTCCCCTTGACCCTGAACAAGGGGGGGTGGCACAAAGCGTTTGTTTAACCGCAGAAAAAACCCTTTCCATAAGCTGGGAATTAGGCTGCGGAACGGAAAACATTAATATTCGAGAAGCGTGTGTTTTTTCAAAAGTGATAGAAGAATAAAAGTCCGATTGGGACTGGGTTCCCTGTAGTGTAATTTAGAAAAACTCATTGAGAAAGGGGGATATTTGCGGGTTTTTAAATTGAAGAGGGCCTTTTTAACCCCCAAAAAATAACCCCTTACCTGTTATAAGAAATAGGGTGGTAACAGGAATACAGTAATAGGTAGAGAAAACCTTTTTTTTTCACAAAACGATATGGTGGAAATAAATGTCATGAGTTCAACGGCCACCCCTTTGGGGTATGGGGAAAAAAAAACATCGAGAAAGAATGCATGAAACTTAATTTTTTTATTGGAGAATGCCTTTTAGCCCCCTTAGAAAACTGTTAAAAAAATTTTCTCGAGAACCTATGTTATTGACCCCCCACATTATAGACGAAAAAAACCGGGTCAAGAGGCTTCCCGAGGTTCAATCAGGAAAAAAATCCATTGAGAAATAAACAAATTTTAGTGTTTTTATTCATAAAATCTGGCTGTTTTATGAAAAAATAAATTGCCAACGAGTAAACATTACCACACGTTTTTCTGAATTGAAAAAAAAGCTTTTTAAAAGTGCAAGAAAAATGTTTTAGGGTTGCCTGTGGGTAAAGAAAAAAAAATCCGTAGATAAAGACCTGTGTAAATTTAAAATTTCGTTTTGAGCATTTTTACCAGGAGAAAAACTCAAAAATCGAGGGAACGGATTTAAAGGATGGAATAGAATTGTTATTTCGTTTAAACAGCAGGGCGGTCAGAGGGGGCGCCTGCCCGGAATCACTCCCAAATGGGGCGCTTAGTGAAATGATGGGGGCATGCCCGGGAAAAAACACCAAAAATTTTTTAGGCACTTTACAGGGTCCTAGCTATGATTTTTAGAGGGGGGGACAAAGATCCCAAACACCAGATGGCTAAAGGAACGCTTTTTATTATTTTTGACTTTCGTGTGGAAATTAGGGGAAAGGGTTTTTTTTTAAAAAATAGTCATAAATAAGTTTTTGGGGAAGTTATCTTTTTATTATTATTTTAAAACTCCAGAACAAAATATTCCAAATGGCTGTCAAAAAAAAAATAAATTTAATTTTATTCGACTTTAAACTCCCCCGGAATCGCGAAAAACCATGTAGTTTATTAGCAGAACACGAATTAAAAAAATACTCCTTGCAATTCAAAATGACGTGGTTTAATCTATGACGGGCTTATGAAAAAAAATATTCATTTAAACCTATACAAAATATGTTCTTCCTGTACAGCCAGGAAGCCATGTCTTGTTAAAACACCAGTATCACAATGCAGGTAGATTTTATAATTTAATTTTGTGTTACTTTTTACATTTTCAGTGCACAGTTGGTGCATTTCCAGCTGGCTTTCTTGCATGAACATCTCCCGCCACAACCTGCAGCACTTTTTCAGGACACTTCACAAATTCACTTAACTTTGCTGCCCCAGGTGCGAGCTCCCGACAGGAACCCAGGACTTTGTTTTGATCCCGTGTCCCAACCCCCAGCCTTTAGCAGTTGGTGCGTTTTTGGGCCTGGTGACAGGTTGTCCGAAAAGCCCGCCCGGTACATGCACGCTTGGTGTGCTCGCAGGGGCCCGTTTGGGTTGGGGGAAAGTTCTCCCTCGTTTTGTTTTCTGGGGAAAAAGTTCCCTTTTTTGCTTATTTTACCGAACCCGAGGCTGGTCTTGAATTAAGACTGTGAAACGTTCCAGCATCTGGGAATCCTGGGGAATCCACGTGATTTGGCATGGGAGTTCTACGATGAAGTTTAAAGGGATCTGTGCTTTGGTATAGGCCCCCATGCTTCCCAAAACCACCTTTTTCCCCTTTCCAAAAAAGAAGAAGTCGTATCACACCTGTGAAGTGGGAACACTGGTAGCGTGTGGACTTCTCTTTGCCCAGAGACTACGAGGAGATGTGTAGGGAAAAAGGAAGTTCTTTCCACTGCCCAAGGCACCCAGATGTCAGCCGAGGATACTTTTTGGGTAGAAAGTGATACTTCCCGATGAGGGTGACAAGAACGTCAGTATCCCCGGTGCGTACCCAAACATGTGTGCATCCTTCTAGGGCATTTGAGATGGACCCCATTCTTGGGCTGCCTCTTCGTGGTCACATGGGGGCATCCCCCCAGTGGTCAGTGCCACTGCAGATACAGAGGCCCCCAGATGTTGCAAAGACCTCTTTTTTGCTGGGAAGATGGATACAATTTCTCTGAAGGGAATGGAAGAGTTTACCCTTTTTTGTGGGGTACGCAGGAAATGGGCCAATTTCCCCGGACCTTGGTTGGCCCGCCACCTTCCCTTGTCACCTTTCCCCCCTTTTTTCTCTGGTGATTCTTTGATACTGTTGCCCGGGACCTGTCCCATACCAAAATCTATCTCATAGAGGGTTTCCCTTAAAAACTAAAATAAAAATAAAAATAAAATATGTTATACTATAAATCAAGATTTTTCTAAGTGAAAAATTTGCCGTTTCACAAAAAAAGGTTAAAAGAGGCTTTGAGTAATTGGACGTTTTTCCCCCTCTCAAAATCATAGCTAGGACCCTTAGAATCCGAACAAAATTTTGGTGCTTTTATCCGGCATGTCCCCTCCTCTTTAAAACGGTCCTTAGCGGGCCGGGGTACTAGGATCAACCTGGGGAGGGTTCTTGTGTGGGCTCGTGGAATTTCGAGCTTTTCGACGTCACGACTACCTCTCCCACGGGTGAGCCGTAGGGTGAGGGGGGATATAGTGGGGCTCTCTGAGACGAGGAGGCCGGGAGTGGCGAGACTAGCATTTTTGGGGGTTACACCTACTACTGGTCCGGCATGAAATGGTCACCGTGTACGGGGGTAGCTTAGGCATCCCAGCAAATGCACGTGTTGTTTTAGGGTTTTCCCCGGGTTTAAAGAGCGTATAATGCGGGTGAGGATGAAACACCTCTGGGGGTTTATGTCTTTGTTGCAGTGTCGCCCACCGATGCGTAAAACGAAAAAAGGGCCCCCCAAAAGGAAAATTTTTTTCAAAAAGGGGGGGTTTTCCCCAAAAAAATCCCTTGGGGTTTCCCCCAATCTTGAGGGGAAACGGGAAGGATTTTTTTTTTTTTTTTTTTTGAAAAAAAAAAAAAGGGTTTTGTTTTTTTCCCCCCAAAATTGGGGGTTTAAAATGCGGTGGCCCCCCCCCCCCCCCCCCCCCCCCCCCCCCCCCCCCCCCCCCCCCCCCCCCCCCCCCCCCCCCCCCCCCCCCCCCCCCCCCCCCCCCCCCCCCCCCCCCCCCCCCCCCCCCCCCCCCCCCCCCCCCCCCCCCCCCAAAAAAAAAAAAAAAAAAAAAAAAAAAAAAAAAAAAAAAAAAAAAAAAAAAAAAAAAAAAAAAAAAAAAAAAAAAAAAAAAAAAAAAAAAAAAAAAAAAAAAAAAAAAAAAAAAAAAAAAAAAAAAAAAGTCTTCAAACCCCCTTTTTTTTTAAAAAAAATGGGGCTCGGTTTCCCTTCCCCCGGGTTTTCCTTTTGGGCCGAAACTGTGGGATACCTTCAAACGTGAAATCAAAGGGCTCCAAGGGAGGTTTTGGGGGAGCGCCCGGGGGTCAGGCGGGTTTTTCTCGACGGAGAGCTGGAGAAAATCGAGGAGAGTCGCGCTGCCGGTGGGGGAAACCCGGGCCCAGCAAGGGTCGTCACGCCGGATAAACCCCCCTGAGGAGAGAAAGGGAGGGGTATGTCAGGAGTCCGCTGAGGATGTCGGGGTCATTTAAACCCTAATGACCTCCGACCCGCCTACCGAGCCCTAAAGAAGCTCCTTTCCATGTCTCCTTCTCGGGCGAGTGCTTTTCGAACAGCAGATGGGCGCCCGTGTCGGACAGGGATGGGCAGATGGTGTTGGGTGGTATTGGGCATTTGTTCAGGTGGACCCTAAAACTGAGCAGCTCCACCACGGGGTTTACAGGCAGGGGATGCCGATCCCCCCATTGACAAAAACCGACCCTCTCTTGACGAAGTCAGAGGGTGTAGCAAAGTTGAAGGTGGAAAGGCAGTGGGGTTTGTAATATAGTGCGGAGCCCTCAAAGGGGGGGTGGGGCCATGACCCGCGGGTGCAGCTGTCCGACTGCCGTTGGCAATGGGACCATTCTCCTGAGGGAAAGGGGGGCGGCGTCGCTTTTGGGAAAGGGAAAGGGGACCGTAGGACTGAAACAATTACGCGGTATTACACGCTCAGGTACCAGGCAAGGGTTGCCCATCTATGCTGACACAAAATTGCAGTCAATGGTGAAGCTCAGAGACCTCAGCAGTCGGGTTCACGCCTGGTAAGTCAAAAAATGGACCGACCCTAGCGTTTGTGTCCTGGTGGAACGCCGACGTGGTTTGGGACGGGGGATGCTTGCAGCTAGTTGATTCAAAAGGCGTTTGATTCAGTGTATCGTGAGTCACTGGGATCTTCTGCGACTTCGGGGGATTCCTGAAAGGGGGATATTGGTTTATAAGGTCGTATTCTGGGATGAGATGCTGTGAAGTGTGGGGCGGGTGTATCCAGCTTCTTTCCTGGAATAAGGAGTGAGGCAAGGGGCATCCTTGCCCCTCACTTTTTCAAGTTGTATGGACTGGTATTGGACAGGTTTGGATAAATGATTGTGGGACCCGTCGGAAACACCAAGGTAAAGATTTTTTTTTGCCGATGATGCATAATTTTTGCTAGTCGCGGAGGCCCCTGGTGAGGTCCGAGGGCTGACAGGGGCAAACCCTTTGGGACTTGCGGTCTTGGCTAAAGCCAAGGTCGGTTTTTGGAGACTTACTAGTAAAGCAAGGTACAGTTGTTCATGCGGTGGCGAGGACTTTGAGTCGGGAAAAGGTTACTACCTTTGGGTAGCGCAGTCCATAAGACGGCGGTCACGTCAAAAAAGCCTTAGGCGGTTTGGCATAGCCCACGGTGTTATGGACTCGCTCACGGGAGTTTGGGGCGTTGTCGGTACCGTGCAGGAGGACAAAACCCGGATCTTCAAGTCGCTTGTGATCCTGTTTTATCTAGGGTTTGTGAGACATGGACACTAAATAGTATTTAAAGGGGACGAATCAAGCCTTTGGAATAAGGTTTCGCAGAATCATGGGGTATCGCTGGGAGGATTAGGGTGTCAAATCAGCGTTTTGCCCCGTGAGACTGAACCGGGCTATTACCTACATAGCCCGTCAGCGCCAACTTGGGCTATAGGGCATGTGGCACGCTACCCTGAAAACGATCTTTCCCCGGGTTGTATCTGAAAGAGACAATCCGGGGGGAGGGGGCCCAAGGGGGCCCCCACAAGGCTCGTGGGGGGCAATTTGATGTTTTTTGTCGAGAGCGTTGGTATGGGAAAGGGCCTGCAGGGGAACTCGCGCGTGGGCCCCCCGGGAGTGGTGTCGTAGGGGGGGGGCGAGGCGACGCCCCCCCCCGGCGTATGCCCCCAAGTTTGATGATGATTAAAATGCAAACACGAAAAGATAAATTTGAGAAAAAGCTTGTAAAAGCTTCTGAAGAAAAATTTTTCCAGGCTTCCCTGTGGTGTAATGAAAAAAAAAATGGGGTTTGATGAATGAAGGTGTAAATGAAATGTGTGTTTTGAGCAGAATGTATATTAATTAAAGGATGAAAGTTTTTGGGCAAACTGACACGGAGTAAAAATAAATAAATTTTTCCCCCAAAAAAAAAAAAAGGCAAAAATGTAGACCGTGAATTTTAAACGTAAATTTCATTGTCTTTGGGGGGACGTTGAAAAATGAGCATTTTTTAATTAAGAATATTTTTTTGAAAAATTTGTTTTTAAAGGGAGGGAAAGGCAGATAAGACTATGGGCCTTATTGGTACGTGAAGACGAAAATTTTTTTATATTTCCAATGATACGTGAAAAACGATCTCAGTAAAAAAATGTGTATAATGAGGGTATAAATACTTTATTCAAGGTAATTTCCCCCCAGTGATGAATTTAGTGGAGAAGAAAATTGTTGGTTGCATTATGGGGGGAAAAAAGGTAGAGGTAATGAATTGCTTTTTAGTATCAAATACGGAAAATGGTTTGAAGAAAAAAATCCGTATTGCAACTGTGTTCCCTGTGGTGAAATTTTAGGAAAAAACCCATTGAGAAATGAGAAATTAGGGGTTTTTTTAACTTGAAGAGGGCCTTTTGATGGCAAAAACCCAAACCAAAAACAAAGAACCGTTAAGCCGGCCCACACACACACCGGCCGGCCTGTCCGGCCAAAAAAAAGTGGCGAGGCATCTTTCGCCGGCGAGACCCCCACACACACCGGCCGCCTCATGAAAATAACAGTCACGTCGGACCGCCGTGGTGACACCATGAATCCGCTGCCAAAAATGACTTGTTGGTGAGGCTGCATGGCAGCCATATATAAACTATATAAAATAGCATATAAATAATGTCATATAAAATCCCTATTTTATATAAAAAAATTTATAACTGGTAAAAATTAGTATTATCGGGCCCCGAGCGAGGGGCGGGCCGCCCCGGGAAAGGACCCACCCACGCAGGGGGAGGCCGCGACGGAGGGAAATTTTTTTCAAGCGCCGATGATTTTCACCGGCCGCTGCGACGGCCCCGCGGGATGAAAAACACCCCCCACACACACCGGCCGTCACCCACCCCCCTTTTCGTCGGCCGGACGGGGCCGCCCCGGGTGTGTGTGTGGGGGTTTTTACGCTGATAAAAGAAAAGGCTGGGTAATAGGAAATACATGAATATGTAGAGAACCGTTTTTTGTTTCAAAAAACGTATAGTAATAAATATCATGGTCAACAGGCCCCCCTGTTGTGAAATTTTGGGAAAAAATTTCATCGAGAAATGATAGCATGAAGTTTAATTTTCTTTGGAGAAGTCCCTTTTAGCCCATTTAGAAAACGGGTTTTAAAAACATTATTATCTGAGAACCGTAGTATTGCACCCCACTTATGGACGAATAAAAAACCAGGGTTCAAAGGCCCCCTGGGTTAAATCGGGAAAAAAAAATCCATTGGGAAATAAAAAAATTTATAGTTTTTTGATTTCATAAAATCTGGCTGTTTTATGAAAATAAAAATTCCCAAGCGAGTAAACATTCCCCACACGTTATAGCTGAATTGAAAAGAAGCTTTTAACACGTTTGTCAGATGAAGAAGTTCTAGGCTTCCCTTGGGGTAATAAAAAAAAAGTCCTAGATAAATGACCTGTAATTTAAAGTGCGTTTTGAGCATTATTACCCCAGGAGAAATATCAACACATCGAGGGAAACGGATGAAATAAAAGGATGTAAATATAATTGTTATATCGTTTAAAATGCACAACCCTTTCCCCCGTTCAGACATACAGGCAAACGAGAGCGGACTTGGCCCTCGGTTTGAGGAGACCACCGAGAGACAAGGCCCGGGTGGACGCCCGGATCACCCCATAAGGATACCACCCGCTCCGTCCCCGTACAATTTTACCTACCAAATAAAGTTATCAGTATAAAAGATATATGTTATCTTCGAAATGTTTGTTCTTAATATATCAAAAAAAAAAACCGTAAACCACCAAAAAAAAATGCTTTTATGGACTTTCAAAAAATATGCATTAATTTAAAAACTCTTCGCCATTTAATATTTTGCTCGAAAACATTTACATGGAGAATATCAATAGAAGCGGAGTTTAATTAGCTTTCCATTGATATATTTCGTTTAGGATAAATGAATTACGGTAGCTAAATTAGCGTTAACTAAATATAAAAAAATCATGAAACGGGTAATTCCTCCTAAAATTTTTATCAGATAAAAATATATTTTTATTTTTGGGAAATGTTTGTTCTATAATATTATAAAATAAAAACCGTAAAAAAAAAAAAGAAAGGCCATTATGAGATTTTCAAGAAATAGCATGAACAAACTTTTCCCATTTAATATTTTGTGAAAAAACTTTTACAGGGAGAATATCAATAGAAGCGGAATTTAATTGTTTTCCATGGTATATTTCCTTTTTGAAAAATAAATTAAAAACATGCAAAATTAGCGTTAACTAAATAAATAACATCATGAAATGGGTAATTTCCCAGTTTTCATGAGTTATTTATTTATTTAACGCTAATTTATGCATGGTTCAATTAATTTTATCAGAAAAGGAAATATATCAATGGAAAGCAAATTTAAATTCCGCTTTTTTGATATCTCCATGTAAAAAAGTTTTTTCACAAAATTTTAAATGGCCCAAAAAATTTTAAGTTCAGCATTTTTCTTGAAAGTCTCAAATGGCATTTCTTAGTGTGTTTTTACGGTTTTTTTTTTTTTTTGAAAAATTTTTATAGAAAAACATTTCCAAAAGATAACGGTATATATTTTATACGATAAAAAAATTATTGGGTGGGGAAATTATAGATTTCATGATTTTTTTTATATTAGTTAACGAAATTTATGCATCCCGCTAATTCATTTATCACAAAAACGAAAAATATCAAGGGAAAAGCTAATTAAAACCCCATTCTATTGATATTCTCCAGAAAAAATTTTGGGAGCAAAAATTAAATGGCGAAGAGTTTAAGTTAATGCATTTTCTTGAAACCAAATGGCCTTTTCTTTGTGTTTTTAAACGGTTTTTTTTGATAATATTATAGAAAAAAACATTCGAAGATAACAGTATATTTTTTATGCTGAAAAAATTTATATTAGGTAGGAAACTTGTCGGGGAGCGGAGCGGGTGGATCCTTATGGTGGACGTAGGGCCACCAGGCCCTTTATATCTCGGGGGCCCACGGTTTGAGCGACTTACGTGTTTTTTTGCGATTTTGATTTTGGTCTAGGACCTTAGACCTTAAAACGAGTATCCAGCCCTAAAAACCCATACGTTGGGTAAATAAAAAGTGGGAAATTGGGGCCCCGGAAAAGATTTTTAGGCAAAAAAACGGGGCGTTTTTGTATGAAAAGGAGTTTTCCGGCGTCTGGCGGACTTAGTGTAGGTCTGAATGAAATTTGAGGCCCCAAAACCCCGATAGATTTTTTGCGCTTACAAATTGGTCAGTAAATTTTTTTCGAATCCGAACTTAAGGGCTTTTCTGTGATTTTGAGTGAATTTATAGGGTTTTTCGGGTAAGTTTCGGGCATCTGGCGGATTTAGTTGGGTCTGAATGAAATTTGAGGCCAAAATTCCGTTAGAGCGGGGCCCCTTACAATTTTGTCGTCAGTGAATTTTTTTGAATCTCGACCGTAAGTGGTTTTCTGTACGAAAATCCCCTCTGACCCTGCCCCGCCCGCCCCGCAAAAATTTTACGACCTGGAAACAAGGAGGTTAAGCTTTTTGACCCGGTTTAAGATCTGCGACGTGGCGCACGCGCAGACCCTTAAACAAGCTAGGTTATCCCTTTTGCCCCGGGTTTTAAGACTGCGAGGCGCGCACGTCGCAGATCAAAAACAAGCTAGGTTCTAGCTTTTTGACCCGGGTTTTAAAGATCTGCGACGTGGCGTACGTCGCAGATTTTAAACAAGTAAAAAGTTTTTGTAGAAAATGCCCTTTTACGGGCTGCGGATTAATTAGGTGTAGGGCAATGTGGGGGGCACTTTTCCGATAGATTTTTTCTGCCTCTAAACTTGGTCGTCAGTGAAATTTATGAATCTCGAATTTAAAGTGGTTCTCTGTGATTTTAAAATGAATTATAGTGGTTTTTGGGGTTTCGTGGTGTCTGGGGATTTAAGTAGGTTAAATGAAATTTTGAGCCCACACTTCGATAGAGCTTGTCCCCCTTTACAATTTGGTTTTCAGTAAATTTTTGAATCGCGACCGTAAGTGCTTTCTGTACGATAAACCCCTCGAGCCTGCCCGCCCGCCCCGATAAATCCACGTTTAACGGGGAGGTCCGAAATAGAGAGTTAGGTTCCCCCTGGCATACTCGTAAAGCGAAATCTCGTAAAACAAAACCCAAAAAAACTAATGGTAAAATTGGGTTTTGGTTCCAGGACCCCAAAAAAAAAAAAAAAAAAAAAAAAAAAAAAAAAAAAGACAGTTTTTCAAGCTAAAATAAACTTAGCAAAACAACAAACACACAGCGTCTTTTTCCTACACGTACTACCTATTCTGTAAAAAAACCTCTGAAAGTGAAAATAGCAAACAAAATAACATTACTGAACATTAATTAAATTAAAACATAAATGATTCATCAAGTCATCATCAGTCACCCCCAATGAAAAAACGTTTTAAAATTCTCGCCCAATCAAAAGTCAGCGAGAATATTCCGGGCAAGAATGGATGCCAGACCCCTCTCCCCCCTCTGCCCCGTCATCCCAAATAATTCTCGTTTTTTGGGAAATGCTTGCTTTTTAAGGATTTTTAATGTACAGATAGTAAGAATATAAGAAAAAAACCTGTGTTGCTAGTTTTTTTGATGTTAGAAGGTGTGTATGGGGGTTTGAAATGTGAAATTTGTGTTAGGGGGCGGTGGGCCGCGGCAAAAATTTCTCCGTACTACTGCCCCAGCAGTCCCCTCTCATAACACTTTAAATCACCCTTTTTTAAGGTGACAACGGTGCTACATTGTTTTAGATAATGACACGGTATATAACATCTCCCCATAATCACTAAGGTATAATAACGAGTAATAAGATTTTAAAGCCTCCCCAAACATGGGCGGGGGGGGTGGGGCCCGGCCCCCCCATCAAAACTTTTGAGAAAAAAACCCCCCGTCATCCGCCCCCCTGTGCCTTTAAAGAAACAGTCAGCTCCCCCCCCTGTATACACCATAGGATATCACCAGGGATCATAGGTTTCCCTCAAGGGGTTCTCGCCCCCCTATAAAATTCCCAAAGAATCTATCCCCCTTGGTTAGGGGTATTGATATCCACCTCAGGGCTTCAGGGGCTGGCTCTGTGTGCGCTGCTGCCAAAGGCCGCGCTGCCAAACTGGATGAGTCCCTTGTTTGTATTCACCCTTTTTTCTCATTATAGAATGATATCATCCAAAAGCAATCATATGTTTCTTTACCTAGAGAAATGATATTTCATGCATACCAAAAAAATAATAAGCGAGCCCGGAGACTCCCACCCCTGCAATACCCGTCTCGGCAGTCGTTGGCCCGTTGCAGTTAATTTTTAGATTTTATTTTGTAAAAAACCTTTGGTAAAAAACAATAGTCAGTAAAAAGTTTAAAATTTAGTAAATAATTTTAATTTCTTTTGAAAAACTGGGTAATTTACTATCCCAGTTGAATGTCGAACTTGGGTTTTCGGTCTCGTATATTGAAAATAAACCCTAATTTATCTCTGTATATCGGATTCTGTATATCGAATGCTGTATAACGAGACCCCCTGTATATATATATATATATTATATATATTTAAAATTTTAAAATATATATATTATATATATTATTATATATATATAATGAGGAAGTGAGCGGACTTTACCGTGTTTGCGTTCTGCAGCGTTTATTTGAAATGTTTGGCCTACAGTTTAATACGTTTTGTTTCTTTTTAACGCAAGTGATTTTTAAAAAACCGCCCAATTGTTTGTGAATTTTAGTTCCGGTTGCCGGATGGCTTTTACGGTTTTTTTGTTGTGACGGTTTTTTTGGACATTTAACGGCCAAAGTTTTGGGAAAACATGTTTTTTGGGCGGCCATTTGTCCATGAGCCAAGACCCGAAAATTTTTGGGGTATCGGTAACACCGGGGTGACTAATTCTCTTTGGGGTTTTTAGCTTGTACATGTCCTAGTTTAGTTTTGATATGATAGCCCTTGCACATGGGAGTTTAAAGGTGTTTTCACTTCTTTAAAAGACAAACCCTACCGAAAATTTAGAAAATTTTTAAAAAATAAAATTTTGGGGGCAGGAAAGCCTAAATGTCACTAAAATGAATATAGTAATTGCACATTAATACAAATCCCGAAAAACACACTAAGCTGCCAGGGCTTTTTCTACTATTTGGCCAATTAATCCCTAAATCATTACGTTTGATGGAATTGACTGTTGTGTACCGGCTCTTCTTTTAATAGCCTTTTTTGGCATGTCGTAACCTGCACATGTCCCTACACTTCAGGCCAGCTGAGGCAAGGCACTAGGGAGTTCGCAGACCGCACACACTTGCAGGACAGTAGCTGCATAACAGCATCTGGTGCGGTGGCCTTGATAGTGACAGCAAGCTTGCCGTTCCCCTCGTCATCCAGCCGCAGTTGTTGGGTTCGCAACAAATGGGGCTCGCAGATTCTCCCCCAGATCGAGCCTGGTAGTTTGCAGAGTGATGCATGAAAAGGCAGTCCTAAAGGAGGGAGTTGACTTGCTCCACCTCCCACGTCTCGCACAGAAAGCCATACCGAAACTTGTTCACTCCGTTGTGTGGGTAGATGGCAGGTACAGTGACAGGTGATTTCCCGGCTTTTCAAAAAGTTCAGGAGACACTTCCCCTGAGCGCCCCCAAATTCGTGGAAAACATCCGGTATGTCTTGCCATCTTTTACCTGCTTGAGTGTCGTAACTTTCCCCCCGGCCCGCGAATGCATGAGGTATACAGCCCGTAAAGGGATGCATACCAATCAATGAATCACACACGCGCCTCCCCGTGTACGGGTAGGTGGTGATATCCAGGAATCTTGTCCGGTCTTCGTCCCGACTTCTGGGAAAAGGGGGGTGGATCTTGTGGCACATTTCCCAGGGCACAGGAAAAAAGAGTCTGTACCTTGCAGTGATGAGACAGACTTGACCCAGATTTGCGATGAAGGCATGGAGAAGGAGGGTGTGTCTGCTTTTTTTGCTTTACTTAAACTCAGGAGCCTTTCCCCCTGCTTTGGTGATCTTTAAGCGACGGTCACATTGAATACAGTCCTTCCCTCGAGCTTCCCCGTGCTGTGGTTTTTTTCCCTTCTTCTACCAGGAAAATTTATGAGACTTGCCCTTTTGGGGGGGAACTACCCAGTAACTTTTTTCCCCTGGGATGTTGTGCCCAGGTGAATGTTCTTGAAATGGATCCTGTGCCTGCACTTCGTTGGCCGTTTTGATCTTGTGGTGTCTCCTTGTAGACGTCAAAAAACAACATCAATTTTCGCCTGCTCTTTCACCCTATGGACAACGTGACTCAGTGCGTGCCGCAAGCTGTGAAAAAAATGTGTCGTTTTTCCCTTTAGTTTTTTGGGCCCGGCCATCCCATCAAATTTTGGTAGAGAGGGTCGGGGACACCCTGCAGGAGAAACATTCCCCTCCAACTCCCTTGCTAGGGCAGCCGTGGTCTTTCGGAGAACCCCTCACCGTGGCAAGTGCCCATGGCAAAGGGCCCCCCGGGGATGAGCCAAGCATCACTCTTTTTAGCTTTTTTTCTCAGCAACAAGGATCATCTGGCCAAATAGGGTTCCCGTCAGCCTTCAAGTAGCCCCTTGGCATGGCCCTTTTGAGCGTGGCTTCATTCTGATGTTAGGAACGTCTCAGTTTTGTTTGCACGGTCAGAAACTGTATAGTTTGGGGTATCGGTTTCCGGCGCTCTTCCTTGAAGGGGTATGCTCCCCTCCTATGTGGCCCCAGAAGGTCTTTGGGAATTCTGGTGGTTTCTGTAGTCGCAGTTTACAAACTGAAAGATTTCCCTTTCTCTGCGTTTGAAGGGGTTAACCAGCTGGGCTCCATCAGTTTGAATAAAATTGGAATCGGCCCATCTTTCAATCCGGGATCTGTAGGTTGGGGGCTGAATCAGTATATTTTGGCCTACTACCCTGGCCCTGAGCTGCCCAAGTATCTGCTGCGATATCCCATGTCAGGTAGTACCTGGCGACAGCTCACCTTTAGCTGAAGCCTTTTGTGCCCCCCGGTGTTGGGTGTCTTTTGATGCTTTGGGTCTGGGCCCAGGAATCCGTCCAAAGGATTCTTTTACCGACGGGGCGAAAAGCCACCTTTCATGAAGGTTCATGGACCCTTTGGTGTCAATGGGGAGTCGAGACTCATGGCATATAGTAGGTAGGGAAACGGGGATATTTACCTTGCATAGGGAAAAAACCCACGGGATCACTGTCGGATTGCTCCCAGGTAAACACCGTTGCTTTCTGGAGGTCGAACCAGGTCCAGCAGATTCAACCAGTCCAGGTTGACATCCAGAAAGCTGGATTGTTTCATCTCTTAGGGGCTCAAAATAAACTTGGGAAAAAGCTTAGGATATGTGTGCAGATTCACTCTCCATCAGCTCTTGAAAAATTCCCCGAGAACATTGCTTGGGGAAACGTTGATGTTCCAGTGTTCCATCCAGATGGTGTAGTCCCCTTTAATGGGTTTTTTTAGCCATGGGAGGAAGCCTTTCCATGCAAACCTCATCGTGCTTTATACACGAGTTGTGCAGTCTCACTGCTTGTTTTACCTCCGGCCCTCCATCACCCCCGACATGTCCTTCTGCGATGACACCCGATTTCCCCAAAACCCAAACTCTAAAACCTGCATTCTGAAACCCCCTTAGAATGAGAGTGTGGAAGACGCCCACCCGATGTAATGTTCTTTAAATTCCTTGTTTCCCGAGAACCTCGGCAGCTTTTCATAGAGTGCTTTACAAACACGCAACAATTTGTTAAGCGTAAGGGGCTGCTGATGGATGCGTTTGCTCCAAGACTTTATTTAAGGTGGACATTTCTGTTGCGGGAGCATTGATAGTGGGCAGGAGCTTTCAGTGTCCCGGACCCCTGCAAAGTCTCTGCGGATTTTTATGTTGAAAAACCCCGCCAACTTTCTGATGGGCGGTTCTCATGGGCTGACATTCGAGTAAGAAGCCCGATATGGTTCTTTGGGCTTGAATCCCGGACCCCTTTGGTAGGTCGACTACGCAGTCCAATCCTGGGTGGCCCCGCCCCCCCCCCAACATTTTATATTGGAGAATTTAGGGTCGAGTGATGCTTCTTATCTTGGGCTTTGGGAATCTCGGGAGGACCCTTTTCTGGACAGAGCCTGAAAACCGGAACTGGACAGCAATGCCATTTACTCTGTGAGAAGTACCCGCTCCACTTTTTGCTCTTCAAACGGTCGATGTTTTCCCCCGGGCCGGGTTGTGAACACCCAGGGTAATGTTTGCTGGCAGTGGAATGTATCCTTTGAACTTCCCGCTTCTGGATACAAAGGGTGATCGATTCCCAAACATTGAGTAGGAACACATGGCCCAAGACGATTCGAGTTCGGATCAGTTCTGTGTTTCCTGTCAAAACTTTACAGCATTTGGGCAGCAGAGGCTTGGGTGGCTTTTCTTTCCCCTGGTAAAAGCAAAGACCAAGTCACGCCGAAGGGTGTGGAAGACGTTGAGCTCTTCAGAGGGGGTTTGGGCCACTCCACTCTCCTGTCAGAGGGTTGCAGGAATTAGGACGCTGCAGGAATAACATTGATCACGGGGGGCCATGGCTGACTCACACTTTCTTTTTTGATTATTCCTCAGCTGCTTCCTGCTTTGGGTTTAAAATATCTTCAGAGAGCGTCTTGCTTTTTGCAGACTTTTGGGCATTTTGTGTGCTTTCGGGCAAAGGGCGTCCCCTTGAAGGGGTGGTGGATAGATTAGAACTTTCCCTTTTCATCTGGGACAAAGGTTTGTGATTCCCCAAAAATCGGGTTTTAATTTTCGGCGAACATGTTTCTTTGTCGTGGTTTCAGTTGGTAATACCAGGGGCATCATGGATCTCTAAGCCTAGAGTGAGGGTTTTTCATAGGCAGACCCCTTTGGGGTTTGGGGAAAAATTCAGTCCCCATAACAAGAAGAGTTCCTCGAGGGTTCTATCTCAGCCTCTTCGTAGCGTGCTCCCTCGCTTTTTCCGATTTTTACCTGCACCAGACCGGCGGCCGCTGGGGGAATCATTTTTGTGAAAAATTTGTAGAAGGGCTTGTGGGAGTGACCCCTCTGCAGCAACAAGGTCTTGCTAAGTAAAACCCAAAGGGTTTTCCCGGTGAGTTTCCTTGTTCGCTCTGCGGATTTCTCATCTGCTGAGTCAACACAGGGTGAGTGGCTCCCTTTTCTTTTCTGCTTTTATGTACTTTCTTGGGTTTCGCAAAGAGACATACTTTGGCATACACCCTGTAGTATGGGGGGATCCTTGATGCCCTCCCCGGGGGTCGACGCTTTCTGATTTTATCTTGACACCCCTTTGGGAAGGTAGAATCCAGTGACTTTCATTGTAAAAAGACTACGACATTTACGGGATAATGATGTGTGGTTTCCTCCTCTTCAAGGCCCTTTTTGGGTGCTTCCAGGGGCTGGATCATCTCCGATTCGCAGCCCTGGCAATGGTTCCCGGGGTCCAAAACCTGTGGTGACACCAAAAGCACGCTATCAGAGCAGTGGATGATACAGCGATCCCGTGCCTCTTCCCCGTGATGGTTGCATCAGCCGTCAGACAGTCAGCAAACCTGAAAAAAAAAAAATCACCATTAAACTTACATGAACAAACAAAAAAACATTTACATGGAAAACCCTTTAATATGTTTTTCTTTTCCAATAATAAAATTTTCCCCAAAATATCACAAAAAACACCCTATATGAAATAAACCCTAAATATGGGGGGAAAATTGAAATTACATCGGGAAAACTCTTGTGAGAACAAATTAGCTACAAGAGCTGTTAGAATATATTTTTTAATTTCTCCCAATTTAGGGGTTTTTTCCAGATTTATGGGGAAAAAACCCAAAATTAATTTTTTTTAGGGTTTTAAAACCCAAAAAAGAGGAAAATTTGAAAAATACCTAGAACAACTCGGTAGGAATCAAATTTTAAAAAGGTGTCCAAAGTTTTGCAACGATGTTTTGATTGATTTTAAAGAAAAAGAGGGAAAAAACCCCCAGCGTACGCTAAAATCTTTTTTTTTTGGGTAGCACCCCCCTTTCATAAAAAAATCAGACTAAGTCAGTGGGGAAGGGTATCATATCTTAAGTATTTACATCACTCAAAACATTTAGTACCTTCGGTTTTTTCACCCAGGGGGTCCCCTATCTGGGCCGGCTCATGGATAATTTCCGGGCTAGCGGAAACCCTCAACCCTAGTCTGGACTTTTTGGCGCGAGTTACCACGTATGAATTTTAGGGTTTTTTCGTTGTGACGGTTTATGCGACTTTTGTCGGCCCAATGACCGTTAATATATTTTAAGCAAAAGAGAGTTTACTATTTTGCCCGTCAAAACAAACGCTCTACGACTTACGGGTTTGGAGTTAGAGTATGAATATTGCTTTCCCCATCAAAAATATTAATTTTAATTAGAATTTATAATATTATTAGACATTTTTTAGCAATTTACGCTAAAGTTTTCTGCGCTCTACAAAATTTGTCTCAGTAAAATTTATCGAATTGAAAAATAAGTGGTTATGTGAGTTTAAAGTGAATTATAGTTTTCAGGGGGGGGAGCTTTTTTGTGGGTCTGGCGGACTTAGTGAGGTCTAAAAAGAAAGTGAGGCCACATTCCGATAGAGCTTGTGGCCCTCTACAACTTTTTCTTTATGAAAAATTTTTTAATCACACCGTAAGTGGTTTCTGTACGATAAACCCCCCTGAAACCTGTCCCGCCCCGCCCGCATAATCCCCGCTATATAAAAACAGCCGCAAAGCCCCCCTCCGGGGGGATTTTTGGCTAGTCTGCGGAGGCTATTTTGGGGGGCCCTTTGGCCACCAAAAACGGACCTCCCGATAGCCCTTTAACTTTTTGAAATCATGGATGTAGAAATGTATGATTTCCCCCACCCATTCACTCACCCATACCCATCACCCCCACCACACTCACCCCTTTCCCATCACCCCCCCACCTCCCCCTTCCCTCAACAACCCCTTTCACCCCAAACCCCTCAACCCCCCCATTCCTCACCCAAACACCCCCCACCCCCCCAACCCCTCACCCCCCACCCAATTTTCCACCCCCACCCCCCCAACCCATTTACCCCCCCCCCATTTCCCATCACCCTACATCAGGTTTTCCCCAATTCTGCAACCCCCTTTTTTTTTACAATTATCGTAAAAGGTGCTAAAAAAAAAAAAAAAAAATGATCGGATCATTCATAATTGGGCTTAAAAACCCTTTCCCCCGGTCAAACCCCGGTCCCAAAAAGTGCCCCCAGAGGTGATTGCGCCACGGGGGGCGGAAAATATACCAGACACACAACAACACACAAACCAGAAGACAGACAGACAGGAACACTTTCGTTATATTTTCCCTTTTCCCCTCACCCCCCACTTTCCCCCACCCCTACCCCTCACCCCAACCCACCCCCCACCCCATTTACTCACCCCTCACCCCACCCCATTACCCATTCACCCCCCCCTTTACTACCCCTTTCCCCTCACCCTACATAAGGTTTTCCCCAATTCTCGCAACCCCCTTTTTTTTTTACAATTATCGCTAAAAGGTGCTAAAAAAAAAAAAAAAAGTGACGGTCATCTCATAATTGGCTTAAAACCTTCCCCTGGTCAACCGGTTCCAAAAAGTGCCTATGAGGTGATTTGGGCCCCGGGGGGGGGAAAAACCCATACCAGACACACACCACACACACCACACACAACAGGACAGACAGACAGAACACTTTTGCTTATATTTACCCTTACCCCTCACCCCCCACATTCCCCCACCCATCACCCAACCCCCAACCCATCACCCCCCCCCATTCACTCACCATACCCCCCCACCCATTACCCATCACCCCCCCCATTACTCACCCCTTCCATCACCCCCACATCAAGGGTTTTTCAATTTCGCAAAACCCACTTTTTTTTCACAATTATCGCTAATAGGGGCTAAAAAAAAAAAAAAAAGTGTGGATCATTCATAATTGGGTTAAAACCCTTTCCCCCGGTCAACCCGGTTCCAAAAAGTGCCATAGAGGTGATTTGGCACGGGGGGCGGAACCTATACCAGCACAAAAACACACACACACACACAAAACACAAGAAGACCCGACAGACAGACACACTTTGTTATATTTTCCCTACCCCTCACCCCCCCCCCTATTCCCCCACCCCTCACCCCTCACCCCCAAACCTTTTTTACCCCCACCCATTCACTCACCCATACCCCCCCACCCCTTACCCCAAACCCCCCCCATTCACTCACCCATTACCCCCACCCCACATCAAGGTTTTCCTCAATTCTCGCAACCCACTTTTTTTTTTTTTTCAAATTAATCTTTTTTTTCACAATTATCGCTAATAGGCTGCTAAAAAAAAAAAAAAAAAAAAGTGATCGGAATCATCTATAAGTGGGCTTATGACCTTCCCCTGGTCAACCCGGTTCCAAAAATGTGCCATATGAGGTGATTGCGCCACGGGGGGCGGAACCTATACCACACACACACACAGACGGACAGACAGACAGACAGACAGACAGACACACTTTCGCTTATATTATTATATAGAAGATAGATATATATAATAATAGAGGAACGTGAGCTGGACTTAGACCGTGTTTTGCGTTCTACAGCGTTTATTTGAAATATAACGGCCTACAGTTGGAATACATGTTTTGTTGTACGTCAAATGTGATGTTCTAAAAAGCCGTCCAATTTGCTCGGTGATTTTTAGTTCTCGAGTTGCCAGGTATGGATTTTACGGTTTTTTGGTTGTGACGCGTTCATTGGACATTTAACGGCCAACGTTTGGAATACATGTTTTGTTGTGCGGCCATTGCTGGTCTAGCGGAAACCATCACCAATGGTCTGTGACTTTTGGTTCGCAAGTTGCCATGTATGGATTTAACGTTATTTTCCTTGTGACGAGTTTATACGACTTTTGTCGGCTCAATGACCGTTAACATATTTGAAGCAACGTAGGGTTTACTATCTTTTGCCTGTACAAACAAAACAAATGTACAAACGCTCTACGACTTACGCTTTGGGAGTAGGGTATGAATATTAGCGTACGGTTTTTACCGATCAACAATTATTCATTATTGGGAAAAATTATTGAGTAACAATTATATATACTGTCATTATACACAATTAATACTGAAATCGTTTTACGTATATATGTAAAAAATTTTTTTTTATTTATATTTCCCCCCTATAAATGCATACAAACATTATTCCATCTCCACTATTATTCATCACTGGGAAAATTACATTGAATAACAATATTTACTGCGTCATTATACACAATTATTACTAGATCATTTTACGTATATATGTATATATAAAAAAAATAAAAATTCGGGCTGACAATTTCTCAAAATTTTGGCCTCATTTGGTTTTGCCCTTTTCCGACTAAACTATTGATCTAAACAGAAAAAAAAACTCAATAATTTTGGTCCGGTTCGACGATATCTACGCAATGGCACTGTCCGTTTAGTCCTAACATGACACATTCTCGAGATATATTTTTTTTAAAGTTTTATAAAACATTGATTTGTGCCTTTATTTATGGATGAATTTCACTTCCGCGTATACCACCGGATCGGCCTTCAAGAGCTGCATCTTTTATGTTCTATACCATTTTGTCCTTGCGTGTATGGTTAAGGTGATATCTGCACATTCCGGCCGAAAAATAATATCTCCCGATTTGGATGTAACTCGGTTTATAGGGGCTTCTACTTATGGTGATCACGAATCTGGTATTTGTTTGCCGAAGTCGATTCTTAAAGCAATTTTTTCCCTCAGTTAGCTTATTTACGCCCTATAAATGCATATAAACATTACTTAATCTCCACTAATATTCATCACTGGGAAAACTACATTGAATAACAAATATTTACTGCGTCATTATACACAGCTATTACTGAGATCATTTTTACGTATATATATAAATAAAAAATAAAACATTTCGGGCTGCCAAATTCCTCACGATTTTGGCCTAATTTGGTTTTTGACCTTTTCCGACTAAACTATTGATCTAAACAGAAATACCACATAAATAATTTTTGTCCGGTTCGACGAGATCTACGCAATGGCATAGTCCGTTTAGTCCTAACATGTCACATTCTCGAGATATATCGTTTTTTTAAAGTTTTTATAATACATTGATTTGTGCCTTCATTTATGCATGAATTTCACTTTCGCATATACCACCGGATCGGTCTTCAAGAGCGGCATCTTTTATGTTCTATACCAGTTTGTCCTTACGTGTATGGTTAAGGTGATATTAATGAAAATGTGATTTCCATAAAAAAATATCCTGGACAATAAATAGCCTACAGATTTTGGCCGCAAATAAATATCTACCTATTTGGATGCAACTCGGTTTATAGGGGCTTCTAATGATGGCGATCACGAATCTGGTCTTTGTTTGCCGATAGTCGATTCTTAAAGCAATTTTTTCCCTCAGTTAGCTTATTTACGCCCTATAAATGCATACAAACATTACTTAATCTCCACTAATATTAATCACTGGGAAAATTACATTGAATAACAAATATTTACTGCGTCATTTTACACAATTATTACAAAGATCATTTTTACATATATATGTAAATAAAAAAAAACATTTTGCGGGCTGCCAAATTCCTCAAAATTTGGGCCTCATTTGGTTTTTGGACTTTTCCGACTAAAAATATGGATCTAAACAGAAAAAAGACATCAATAATTTTGGTCCGGTTTGACGAGATCTACGCAATGGCACAGTCTGTTTAGTCCTAAAATGTCACATTCTCGAGATATATAGTTTATTTTTATTTTTTATAATAATTTGATGTGTGCCTTTATTTATGCATGAATTTCACTTACGCGTATACCACCGGCTCGGCCTTTAAGAGCTGCATCTTTATGTTCTTACCATTTGTCTTCGTGTATGTTAGGTGTATCTGCACATTCGTGCCGAAAAAAATATCTCCCGATTTGGAGTACTCGTTATAGGGGCTTCCTTATGTGATCACGAATCTGGTATTGTTTGCCGATAGTCGATTCTTAAAGTAGTCGTCCAGACCCAAATTTTTTTGCCGAATTATGTGAATGTACATTCAAAACCCTATCCACCAAAAATAATTGTTTCCAGGCCATATTTCCGTAAAAAAACGACTTTGTAAAAAGCGCGCGAAAAAAAATCTTCCCTCCAAACAGGGCCCTTTTCGACTGTTTAGAATTTAGTTTAGAACAGGGACGCCGCAGACACTCTGTCTGACACCTGTCGGCAAATGTTAGGGGAGCGTTGAACTTCGGTGTCCGACAGTGAATCTGTCGCTGGACAGATCTAGAGTACGAGTTCAATTGGGCACGAAAGAAATTTACGTGGTTTGCGTATACTATGAGAAAACGAACCTCAGATTGTCAGGGGTCCTATATGTTTGGCCGAGTACGAGGTGGATGAACAGGTGTTAGCAGAGCCTGAGGTTCAGCAGGAGGACCTGGCACTTCTCCAAAAAGGATTGGTAAATAAGGTTAAACCATGGTGTGTGGGGAATCACAATGAAGGTACTTCGAGAAAATCCTATGGGTTTTGTTTTGGAGCTACAGCAAACGGGAATTTCCCGGAAACCACTACTACATTAACTACAGCAAGATTTTAAAAATGCGGCGGGAAGGCAGAAAGGTTGACAGCCACACCACCACAGGGCACGCCCACGCCCACTCCACAACTGTTTACTTGGTTTACTTGTCTTGTTAAGAGGCAAAGCCCCCCCCAAAAGTCGTGGTGGTCCCTCGCTACCCCATACAACCCTTCCAACACCAAAATGTTCGCCCAAACACACTATAGGCGTGAATCACACACGCCACTCCGCCACTCACTCCTACACAGCCACTCCTCCCGGGGCCAAACTTTTCTCGAAAGGCCAGCTGTCTTGCTGCCCCATAAAAGGAGCATGATGTGGCATATAGCAAAACAAATCTATCAGAAAACCCAAACATCTTCAAGATTATATTATCTCTGTGTTAAGTGCTCTCTGATCAAGCGCGGGAAGAAGCTCCCTGATGGGACGTCACGGAGCCGAGCCTGAGCGTCTCAAATCTTTGAGTGCTTTTGAGAAATCGGGAATTTGCAGATTTGATTGCGGATTATTAAAAACGGCTACTGGATACAAAAAGTGACGACGATTGTTGATATACTCGTCAAGGGCATGATTTGACTGCCCTTAAAACAGGATGATAAAAATGTCTGGGCGACTAAAAATTTAAAGCAATTTTTTCCTCAGTTAGCTTATTTACGCCTATTTTAAAGTATAAAATTACTTAATTTCCAACTAATATTCATCATGGGAAACTACATGGGTAACAAATTTTACTGCGTCATTATACACCCGCTATTACTGAGATCATTTTAACGTATATAATAAAATAAAAATAAAAACATTTCGGGTGCCAAATTCCTCACGATTTTTGGCCTAATTTGTTTTTGACCTTTTCCGACAAACCATATTGATCTAACAGAAATACCACAAATAATTTTTGTCCGGTTCGACGAGATCTACGCAATGGCATAGTCCGTTTAGTCCTAACATGTCACATTCTCGAGATATATGTTTTTTTAAAGTTTTTATAATACATTGATTTGTGCCTTCATTTATGCATGAATTTCACTTTCGCATATACCACCGGATCGGTCTTCAAGAGCGGCATCTTTTATGTTCTATACCAGTTTGTCCTTACGTGTATGGTTAAGGTGATATTAATGAAAATGTGATTTCCATAAAAAAATATCCTGGACAATAAATAGCCTACAGATTTTGGCCGCAAATAAATATCTACCTATTTGGATGCAACTCGGTTTATAGGGGCTTCTAATGATGGCGATCACGAATCTGGTCTTTGTTTGCCGATAGTCGATTCTTAAAGCAATTTTTTCCCTCAGTTAGCTTATTTACGCCCTATAAATGCATACAAACATTACTTAATCTCCACTAATATTAATCACTGGGAAAATTACATTGAATAACAAATATTTACTGCGTCATTTTACACAATTATTACAAAGATCATTTTTACATATATATGTAAATAAAAAAAAACATTTTTGCGGGCTGCCAAATTCCTCAAAATTTTGGCCTCATTTGGTTTTTGGACTTTTCCGACTAAACTATGGATCTAAACAGAAAAAAGACATCAATAATTTTGGTCCGGTTTGACGAGATCTACGCAATGGCACAGTCCGTTTAGTCCTAAAATGTCACATTCTCGAGATATATAGTTTATTTTTATTTTTTATAATAATTTGATGTGTGCCTTTATTTATGCATGAATTTCACTTACGCCTATACCACCGGCTCGGCCTTTAAGAGCTGCATCTTTTATGTTCTATACCATTTTGTCCTTACGTGTATGATTACTGTGATATTAATGAAAATGTGATTTCCATAAAAAAAAATCCTGGACCCATACCCTGCAGATTTTGGGCAAAAATAAATATCTCCCTATTTGGATGAATGTCGGTTTATAGGGGCTTCTTATGATGGCGATCACGAAACTGGTCTTTGCTTGCCGATATTTGATACTCAAAGCAATTCATTACCTCTCTAAGCTTATTTTCCCCCTATAAATGCAACCAACAATTATTCAATCTCCACTAATATTCATCACTGGGAAAATTACATTGAATAATAAGTATTTATACCGTCATTATACACATTTATTACTGAGATCATTTTCACGTACCTTTGGAATTATAAAAAAAAGTTTTCGTCTTCACGTACACAATAAGGCCTATAGAACTTATCTGCCATTTCCCTCCTTAAATACTAAACTTACAAGAAATATGTCCTAATTAAAATATGCTCATTTTTGCAACGTCCACCCAATGACAATGAAATTTACGTTATAAAATATCACGGTCTACATTTTAGCCTTTTTTTTTTGGTGATAAATATATTAATTTTTTTACTCCGTGTCATTTTGCCAATAACTTTTATCGATAATTAAATCATACGATTCTGCTCAAAAAACACATTTCATTTACACACTCATAGACCACTGTATACCTGGACTGCGCACGGAATATCGGCCTGTCGCGCAAGGGCCCGAAGTCGGAGGGCCGCTCGGATTCATATATATATATATATACGGATCATATAGACTGGTTTATCAGTATATATGATATACTGTAATCTTCGTAAATGTTTGTTCTATAATATTATCAAATAAAAAACAGTAAAACACGCTAAAGAAATGCCATTACGAGACTATGAAGAAATATGCATGAACTTAATATTCACTTCAACTCTTCGCCATTTATAACTTTGCGAGTCAACTTTTATCATGAAGGGTATCAATAGAAGCGCAATTTTATTAGCTTTCCATTGCTATATTTCGTTATCTGATAAATGAATTAGAACCATGCATAATTTAGCGTTAACTAAATAAATAAAATCATCAATCTGGTAATTTTCCCGATTGATGAGGTTATTTATTTAGGCAACGCTAATTTATACATGGTACTAATTCATTTATCAGAAAACGAAATATATAAGTAAATAAATAACATCATCAATCGGGAAAATTACCCGATTGATGATTTTATTTATTTATTTAACGCTAATTTATACATGGTTCTAATTAATTTATCAGATAACGAAATACATCAATGGAAAGCTAATAAAATTGCGCTTCTATTGATACCCTTCATGATAAAAATTGACTCGCAAAGTTTTATATGGCGAAGAGTTAAGTGAATATTAAGTTCATGCATATTTCTTCATAGTCGCGTAATGGCATTTCTTTAGCGTGTTTTACTGTTTTTTATTTGATAATATTATAGAACAAACATTTACGAAGATTACAGTATACCATATATACTGATAAACCAGTCTATATGATAGTCCATAGACCACTATATCTCTTTGTCGGGCGCCCCGCGGGCCCCTATGCAGCCCCGCAATTCAAAACATTGTCGCGTGAACAGTCCAGGTATATAGTGGTCTATGACACACTTCATTCCTCAACGGATTTTTTTCTCATTACATCACAGGCAAGCTTGGAAAATTCTTCTTCAGAATAGCCTTTTACAAGCTTCTTCTCAATTCATTTTTTTCCCACTATACCTTACATTGATTTAGGAGTTTTTTTTTTTAGCTGGCAGTAATTAAAATTGCGCAGGGCCCTCTGAAGCGCGGAGCCCTAAGCCATGGCTTATTTGCCCTAATGGGTAATCCGGCCCTAGATATATTAGTGGATGCCCCTCAAACATGTGAGACATACTCCATACATATGCGGATCAGGCCCCTGTACCGTGCAAACAACTGGGAGGGAGAACAAAATGGACGCAGGCGCCCCACGACACGTACTATTGGTACCTTCTTAGAAGCTGTTTTAACAAGAGATAAAGTGTAAGATCAGTTCATAATTTTATTAAAGGATAGTCCAAGAATGTTCATTGTAAAAGAAAGGGAGATAATTGAGTGTCACTCAAGAAGAGGGGATAGTTGTCTGGAAGTTTTTTTCGAATAGATGAGAGAGGCGGTAGCAGAGTGGTTTGCATCTCCGAGTGGCGTTCTCGGTGACCCAAGTTCGATGCCCGTTGAGAACCAAAATCCACTTAAAAATTTTCTGAACCATCGAGTAGCCTAAGAACACCCACATGCTGCCCATTAACTCTACCTTCGATTGCGAGTGCATCGGAGGACACAGGGGGCCCGCATGACCTAATCACAGGCGTCACTATAAAAATCCTGCTTGCGCCACCTCGAAAGAGGGCCAACCATCACAGCCCTCGAGTGAAGCTCTAGGGCCCACTACCATCCGAGCCCTTGTGGTCATTTCCTACATGCACAATAGGCACATGTGCATATGTAAAAAAAAAAAAAAAAAAAAAGATATGTGAAGAAATTGAGTTTTTAAGACATTGAATGAACAACGTTTGTTTGCCTCAATCAGAAGTTAAAGATTAAAAAAAGTTAAAAGATTCATAAGATTCAGAAAATAGGCCGTCTGTGGTATCTCTCAGTGAATCACTTAGTTCCTGTTAAGTTGGACGTCTAATGAACGACATTGAAAAATGTAGGGTAGAATCATCAGCGTAGAAGTGAATAGGGCATTGAGTTTGACTTTGAAGATCATGAATAATAATTATTGAATTATTATTTGAATAATAGAAAGAAAGTGGATGATAGGACATAACCCTGAGGAACACCACTATTGATCGACTTAGGAGAGGAACAGTGACCGTTTACAGTAGCTGCAATAGAACGGTATGAAAGGAAACTTAAGATGAAGGTGCAGAGAGATGTATAGAAACTGAATGAGGGCAGTTTGGAAATTTAAGATTTGTGGCATACTCTATCAAAACCTTTTGATGTGTCAAGGGCAACAGCAATTGGTTCACTGAAACTCCTAAAAGAGAATGACTAAAATTCAGTTAGAAAAGCTAAAAGATCGCCAGTGGACCGCCCTTTACGGAAACCGTACTGATGTTCAGATAGAAAATTGTGAGTAGATAGATGCTTAAGAATCTTCTTATTAAGAATAGATTAAAAAGCTTTAGCAAGGCAAGAAGTCAAAGCTATAGGACGGTAGTTTGAAGGATTAGAACGGACACTCTTCTTAGGAACAGGTTGAAAATCAGCAAACTTCCAGCAAGAAGGAAAGATTGAAGTAGATAGACACAGACGGAAAAGTTTGACCAGGCAGGGTGAAAGCACAGAAGCAAAGTTTTTGAGAACAATAGGAAGGACTCCGTCAGGACCGTATGCCTTCCGATGATCTAGAACAGAATGGGCATATAAAGGACCATTACGAAAAATCTTAATAACATGCATAATATAGTCAGGGGATGGAGGAAAAAGAGGAACAAGCCTTTCATCAACCAGAGTGGAATTTTCAGCAAAGGTTTGAGCAAAGAATTCAGCTTTAGAAATAGATGAGACAACTGTGGAGCCATATGGGTGAAGCATAGCAGGGAAATATGAAGAAAATAAATTGTTAGAGGTGTTATTAGCTAGATGCCAGAAGTCACGAGAGGAGTTTGATTGAGAAATATTTTGACATTTTCTATGAATGAAGGAATTCACTGTAAGTTGAAGAAAATATTTGGCATGATTACGGACAGAAATATAAAGGGCATGAGTTTAAGGAGATTGATGATTACGGTACCGTCTGTGTGCTCATTATTATCATCATTGTCAGTATCCGTATTATTTTTGCCATTATTGCTATTACTGCTACTATCACCACTATATACAGCAACAACAACAACAACAACAACAACAACAACAACAACAACAGCAACTACTACTACTACTACTACTACTACTCAGAGCTGGGCAGTATTTAAATACAATTGTATTTAAATACGTATTTAAATACATTTGTGTATTTAGAAATGTATTTATAAATACATTGGTTGTCATGTATTTAAACACAGTATTTAAATACTTTTATGAGTATTTAAATACATTGTATTTAAATACATTTAATATAAAAATTTTAATACTTTTTATCAGTTAATTTGGCAATAAACCCGCCCAACTATCTGGCAACTCTTATGTTACAGTGCACCAGTGTTTCCACTGGCAAGGAAATGTCCTGATTTGAAGGAAATTTAGGCCTGAGAAGGAAATTTCTAAGGAAACCCAAAATCTAAGGAAAACCTAAGGAAATTCATTTTTTTTCGGACTTGTTAAAGTTTGTGTGTATTTAAAATGTATTTACAAATGTATTTTGATACAATTGATGTATTTAGTATTTAGTATTTAAATACATTCGTAAAATGTATTTAGTATTTAGTATTTAAATACATTCCTCCCATGTATTTAGTATTTGGTATTTAAATACATTCAATGTATTTAGTGCCCAGCTCTGGGATTCAGAGGTAGGAACTTCCGCAAAGATTTTCACAAACTGCATCTTCCGTAATTGCGGATGTCTGAATTCGTTTCCGGATTTGCGGAAGACTAAAATGTTACGGAATTGCGTTAGGCGGATATACTTCCGCAAATTCAAATATGTCTGCAAATTCCCAAGTGGCCGTTCCTAATTTGAACAGGATTCATGCACAGCTGCGCGCGCCAATCAGGGTGATTAGGGTACGCTAGGGGACGCTGCTTTTCCGCCAGTCCACCATGGGGAAGTTAACAGTGAGCATTCATTTATTTGAGGAAGATAATTCGAGATCAGTAGAGATTTTTGAATATGCGAATATTTTCCCCGATTCAATAAAACTTTCATAAATAAAAATAAAAAAACAAACAAGTGAACATAATATTACACAGGCAAACATATTAATAGATTAATAGTTTAGCCGACCGTTAGTTAAAAGAATGGTGCGAGGAGGTGTAGTGGTAGCTAAAGCAGTAACCAAGGTAGTGTCCCTCGGACACCACGTCCATCCTCTACTCTTCAACAGAGTGGCAGCCGCAGCTGAGCCGTACTCTCAAGGTCACTGTTACTGAATTTACTCAACTCATTGCCTAGTGCGCCATACTGCAGTAAGCAGCATATACGCGCTCTTCTCTGTCACCCGCGAGCACAATCAACTTTTTGAAAAATAACAATACTGTATTGCAGCAGCCTACTGCGTAATGGCGTCCAGTCACATCATGTGTGGTTTGGGATTATTTCGAGATTATCTCTAATGTCATTGCAAAGTGTAAACTTTGCAATAATGATTATTCATGTAAGATAGTATCACGTAAGTATTCGTGTAAGAGTGGGTCCTCGTCCCGCAACTGGCAACATAGAAAATTGAAGGGAAATTTTACTTAAGAAATTCATATTTTTATGGCTGAACTCCTACAATTAGAAACAAAATATTTTCAGTTACCTGTATGATATCACAAATAGTGTATTACTTGAAATATTATGTAATATTCGCAATTCGCATTCGCATTCGCGAATATTAAAACCAAATATTCGCATTCGCATTCGCATTCGCGAATACGGAAAATAGACATCACTAGTATTAGTGCAGCAGATAATCATAACAATTGTGAAAATTATGACCAAAGCATGAAATTTTACCAGTGTTAGTACATACCATAAGGTTCATTTTCAGATCGGGAGGTAAGTCAGATTTGACCTCTGAGGATAGTGAGAGGTCAATGACCTCAATTACATTGAAATTGTCATTTTTTCACGATTCTGGTGCAGTTTGTCGGGTTTTGGGAATCATTAAAAAGGTATGTTGCCATGTGTTGGTCCCTTTATCTTCTGGAGAGCCTATTTATACATAATCACAGGATGCAACCATGACTGAACAAGTGCTTTAAATGAGGTCAGTGACCTCAGAAAACAAATTTATTGAAATACACATTTAGGTTATTGTGGTGTTCAGAACAGCTTGCATGAAATCGTGTTGTAAGATCATCTGTGCAACCTTAATTTTCAATGTGCACTGAACATAGTCTATAAGCTTAAAGTACAGTGAGGTCAGTTACCTCAGGACACATGTATAGTACATACCGGTACATGTAATACACACACATTATCCATATAGACGCATAAATATAAAGGTGTCTGATTGCACCTAACAGTCTCCCGAACATCCCCATAATGCAGTGCACTTGAGTGCAGCCTTGGTGCACTTGCAGCGGCCGGTACATCCCTTCTTGCAGCCGCAGTGGATCAGTTCGTGGCAAGATTTTGATGCCTCTGGCAGTGTCGTCCAAAGAGGCTGCCACCCAGAGGCCTCCTTTGTCCAGCCTCAGTCAGATGGGATTGGTAACTCTGGATTCAGGACCAGAGTTTGGTTCCAGTAGTTGCCCTGGAGAGATGCACGCTTGATGTGCTGCTGGAGTGCTGCCTGCGTTGGGGGAATGTTTTCTAGAGCCCTAGACTTGTGTGCGAAGAGCTGTTTCCTAGCATCGTTCACTTCCATGGTGTCACTGGTGCGGTCAACATCAGCACAACGAAGCGCTCCAGCAGTGACATTGACTCCTCACTCACATCACTTGGCATGCGTAAGAGTTCTTCAAAGGCATCAGTCACCTGTGGGAACACTTTCCAAGTCTCCCAGGCAGTCTTCTTCCCTCTGCCAGCGAAAGAAGACTCAGCTTCGTCACAGACACAGACGGCCAGCTTCAGCAGCCAGGAGGTCGGGAGGCCTTGCAGGACGTTGTACAGCCAGTGCAGTGAAGTGCTTCGTCTTCATGGCAGCAGGTGGCACACTAGTGTACACTGATGGCAGAGGTGCTACCGACTTGGCGGAAGAGATGTCTTGCCCAATCACCACTACACACGGTCGAGTCCGCCATTCGTGTGTGATGGATGTTGCTTAGGGAGATACCTCTGCCATGAAAAGAATCCTTGGCTGTCGCAGAGCTGGGGTTGTGGTCAAAATTATCGACAGCCCCAGTAGTGAACAGTCCCTTGCGCAGCTTGGGTGGGCAAACAACTTCTTCCATGTTGAAGCGCTGGCAGACACCATTGGCAATGTTGCTGTGAGCTGTGGCAATCTATCATATGACACACACATCCCTAGGCTGAACAGTGTGTCAATCAGACCTCTGCTCCTGGTCGCAGCGTGAATCTTGAGGGATAAGTAGAGTGGGAGGGGGTTTCTCTCTCGCGGCTGTGGCGCACTGAGGTTGACTCCACACTGCGTGCATGCTTTACACTGTTGAACACCAGTAGCTGCGATACTGTAAGAGCAGCAGTTGTGGTGCTTGCGTTGGCCAACTTAGTCTGGTGCTTGATGTTCGCCCCATCGGGATCATGTTCACCAGAGCAAGGAGGAATGTGTCACAGAATCTTTCTGGCAGTCAGTGTGGAACGCACCGCACCGTCAAAGGTGAACCTGGTCTGAAACATTTTTCTACATACTACCTGTGCTGCTCTTACTAGGTGCATGGCATCACTGTCATGATCACAGGCCTTCTTCAGGGCGGGACCTATATCTTTCTCAAACAAGAGAAGTGTGTCTCGGCCCTGAGAATGGGCTCTCAGTTCAGGAAGCACAGAAAGAAGTCTGTCCTTCAGTCTGGTTGTGTGTATTCTGTTGGTTACCGTGGCACCCAGCTGCTCCAGTCTCGTCTTGTAGAGGTTAGCCACGTCTGAGAGTTTAAATACAGGGGCATTGTCCCCATCTGCATGCATGTCCTCCATGAATATCACCAGCTCAGCAAAGGCTATGCCATGCAGACGATCCGCATCCTCGTCCTTGAGTGCGGCTGGTCTGATTTTGTGTATAATGCACGGAGACAGTTGCGATGGTATTTTGCCTCGATGGCAATCATGTCTCCTGCAGACAGCTTGGCCAGCAGTTCAGTGTCCCCAATTCAGTGGCACATCTCCGAACGTTCTTGTCAATTTCCTTTGTAGCTGCTTCGTGCAATTCTGCAGTGCCAGCTGGCTTATTGCAGAAGAAACAGATAGGCTCGGTTGACGTGGAAGCCTGTGGCAGCTGCTGATCGTGTGTGCACGGTTGGAGTACCCGGGACTAGATTGTTGTCCTGAAGCTGATTCTGCTCTGCTCTGCTGGTCAAACATTTTTTTGTTAAACTTTAAACGACATTTCTTGTGCCACTGAGCACTGTGTGTCCTCAAGGTAGCTTTTACGCCATCGCCATCATCCAGTCTGTTCACGTTGAGTTCCATTGGCATGTGCCGAAGTCCCTTGAACTGGAGGAGGTCTTCTGTCAATGATGCATAGCCACTACCACTCGGTTTCATGGTTGATCTTGTGGGCACTGCAAGGTTCATCCGTCTCTGCTTGGCAAAGAATACAAAGCTCCCAGTTAGTTCTTGGGGGGGGTCTTGATTGCTTGGACGTAGAGGGCTGGGCTGGGTCTATGAGGATATGACGCTTTTCCATAGTGACGATCAGGTCTGGGATGCTTGTATCTTGGCTTCGATCATCAGGCAGGGAATCCTGCAACACACAAGTACAACAATTGTGTTAGTATCAGCCACCACAGTTTACATTCATTGGCATCAATATTTGATATCTGAGGTAATTGACCTCTCACTGTCCTCAGAGGTCAAAGCTAGACACCTGTAAATAATTACCAACGCTGTGTGGAATATGTTGACACTTTTATTGGAACACAAATGCATGGTTTGTACATCATAAACATGTTTACCATTCACCAATGACGCCAAACATCAATATTTTGATACTTGAGGTCATTGACCTCTCACGGTCCTCAGAGGTCAAATCTGTCTTACCTCCCGATCTGAAAATGAAGCTTATGGCATGTACTAACACTGGTAGAAATTTCATGCTTTAGTCATAATTTGCACAATTCTTATGATATGAGAGATTATCAGCATACGCATGCACAAATATACAAACAACACATATATATATTATATATATATATTATATATATATATATATATATATATATATATATATATATATATATATATATAATATATATATATATATATATATATATATATATACATATATAAAATATATATATATACATATATATATATATATATATATATATATATATATATATAATATATATTATAATTTTATATATATATATATACATGTATATATATATATATACTAGCCGCAAAGCCGCCCTCCGGGCGGACTTTTTGGCTAGCTCCTGCGGAGGGCTATTGGTGGGCCTTCGCCCCACACACACACACACACACACACACTTTCGCTTATATTATTATAGATATACCATATATATATATATATATATATATATATATATATATATATATATATATATATATATATATATATATGTGTGTGTGTTTGTATATTTGTGTATGCATGTATGTGTATGTAAGGCAACTGACAATACGTGAGAGTAGTAGTAGGGTCTAGAACCTCAATTCCGTTGACCATTCTATGGCTAAGATTTTTGACAATTGATTTGACTTCTTTTGGAACCTTTTAAAAAACTTTGCCCCCCGCTCCCTCCCAAAATCCCGGCATTTTTTTCAGCGGCCAAATCCAAATGGCCATCATGAAAAATTTACTTTTGACCGAGCACCTAGATTCCATGGTATAATACACTTTTCTGGGTAAATTGACCATGGAAATTCCATTCTGCATCAGTTTGCTGTTTTACATCATTTTGACCCAAAGTCAGGATGGCCACAATTCGTGTGGAGCAAAAAACAAATGTTTGAAAGGATGGAATGATGGGGTTTGGGTCCGGCCACTCATACCTTTATCAGTTATAAAACATGTGATAAAAGTAAATGAAGAAATTATTGTACACGGAAAATTGTAGTTTTTGGCAATTACCTGCACCATACAAACTAAACAACATAAAAGTCACTATTTGTCTTTTCGTGTTTGCTGCACATTATTATGACATTGAGACACATGATCAGTCCGAATCAAGCATTCTGATCATCCAGCCTTCCGAGAGTCACCATTCCTCCCCTTGTCCATCATCGTATTTCCCACACCATAGTCACTCTCATGCTTTCCTCACTTGCTTTCAGCTGGGCTTGTGCAGGTTAGATGCTTTGGAAGAGCAGTTGAGTGTGGCGGACAGCCGCCAGCGCCCATCCACCAGTGCCAGCCATGTCTGATTGGTGAGGGGTGGTTTTCAAGGAGGATCCGCACAAGAATATTTCAATTGTTTGCACGACAGCGTGTTGGCGTAGGCTATCTCCATCTGGAGGGGAACGTAAGAATGACTTGTTCTACTCTCTTCAATTTTGGCGCGGGCCTCAGCATGGGTCTACTCTTGTGGTCGCCGTAGATGACATTTACCTTGTGACTCGAAGATATCCTCTACCACCTCCCATCAAGGTCCAAGCTATCTCCGCTACCGGAGAGCTGTCGTTGTGCCCAGCGCTCTTCATCAGCCCTGGTCATACATCGACTCTTCCCTTGCCAATATAAACGTATTTTTGGCATCACATCCTGTCATACAGTGCAGTCTGCACAATACAGCTGGCCATCTCATCTGTCCCCATGTCCTGCGATGATTGTCTCCTGCTTTCTCTTGATACAAAGCACGCCAGGCACTGCTGTGAGATTGAATGCCTGGCTGCGACATAGGCATCCGTATCGGTGGCATCAACCAACCACTACAACCATTAATAAACACGCATAAGAAACCCCCCCTCCCCCACCACCAACACCACCACTACTCCAACACCATTTCACCCCTTAACGAACCCTATATCCTTATTAATATGACTTATCTCCTTCTTATTATATCCTATCTATCTCTAGTCTTTATCATATCTTTATCCTCGTCTCCTTCCTTTGATTTTGATGCTTTACCCACGCTCGCTATCTGATTGTTCTTATCCCTCATACCCAATCTTTCTTACTATAAAAAAATCAGTTGCGAACATAAATTTACGAAAAGTCCTGATATACCAAATAAAGAGTTGGTGGACAATAACTAAACAGGTCATGCTGAATAAATCTTTATTTCACTAAAATCGTCTATGGTACCCAATTACATGAAATTACGTTCTGAGTCTAAGTGGTTAGATCCCTCACTCGACCTGATTGGCTCCTGATCCCTGCGAGCTTCAAATGTATTGCTAATACATACCCAGCTATTCCCCGCTTCCCCCCTCTCCCCCTTCCCTTCCTGTGCCCCCAATCCTTTCCTTTCTTCTCTACCCCCAACCCCCCACCGTTTTTCTCCTCCCCTACCATCACCCTCCTCTGAGCTCTAATAACCCTCCTTCCCCCCCTCTCTTTACCCTCCTCCGTCCTTCCCTCCCTTCCCTACCCCCGACTCCATGCTTATGAAATGGTGGTGGTGGTTTTGAAATGGTGGTGATGGTATGTTTGAAATGGTGGTAGATTGAGTTAGTTTTTGAATGGTGGTGATGGTTTTGAACATGGTGGTGATGTGGCAGTATTAGCAGCAGCATATAGTAGTAGTAGTAGTATGTAGTAGTAGTATATTAAAGTCAGTCAGTATATTATTAGTAGTAGTAGTAGTAGTATAGTAATAGTCTAGTATGTTATAGTGTGGTATTAATAGTAGTAGTCGTATAGTAGTAGTAGTAGTAGTAGTCGTGGTGTAGTAGTAGTGGTTGTAGTATTAGTTAGTAGTAGTATTAGTATGGTAGTTAGTAGTGTTAGTCTCAGTATAGTGCGTAGTATAGTGGTAAGTAGTAGTAGTAGCAGTATATAGTAGTAGTGTACGTGTAGTCATCATCATCATCCTCATTCCTTATTCGTATAATACTAGTATACAGATTCATCGATGCATAATATAAAATTATGCAAGGGAACTTATCAATAGCTAAGTTTTTTAACTGTACATATATATGACAAATAAAATATGAAGCTTCAAAGGACGTAAGGTTCATCTAAAGATTAACAAATCATCAAAATTAAAAATAATTCACACATTATCTAAATTCCACCTACAAGCAGCTACCTGTAGTATACAAGCTTAATTTTTGGTGCCTAGTGTTCAGACGGCAGTTCCTGTTTTGTAACCACGTCAATTCTAGCTTTAATAGTGTTGCAGGTCATCTTTCTCTCAAATTTATGTTATAACAATTCTAAATAATCTGATATTGAAGGCAGTGTATATCCGTTCTTTAAAAGGGCAAACACCATTTAATGAGGGAGTTGTTGATGCCAAAGTCTCTTAAATATCTTGCTGTACAATGCGCATTATAATGTTGGAACAACAAATTACTTTGTCTGTTGAGCCTCTCATGTTACTGTGGCGCGTGGCAGAGTTAGTAGTGGTATAAGTAATGTAGTAGTCTTTAGTAGTAGTGTAGTAGTAGTAGTGTAGTCTTGAGCCATCTCATGGTTTACTGTTGGTAAGCGTGGAGAGCAGACAACTTTTTTTAAGCTTGTGGTAAGCTTCTGGAATGTCTTATAGCAAGATTTATTTTTCATCTAAGAGTCTGCCATAAGCCAACCATACTCTGGCGCAAATGAATTGAATAGGAACATGATAGTCTGATTGAACATTCTGAAATTTCTATATATATATTGAATTTTGCGTAAAAACGTTTATCCTGAATCTATATCTTCCTCATCACTCAATTTTTTCTGGCTACAGTAACCTTAAATCCTTGTATTAATCCACCGTGCTATTCTAGTACCACACGATCAATCACATGGCTTTCATTTTTCCTTCTATCCTTTGAAAATATACCATTTCGTCTTTACTTGATTAATTAATAAATTTCAATGTTTCTAACTTTTCTTAATCTCAGCATATAATATACCTAAGTCTCTGAGTGTCCTGCAAGAACATTACACATCAGCATAAGCCTTATTGACTCTCAGAAATCTCTTATTTACAACCAATGTCCCTTTGAAGTATAGAATTATCATTTCATCAATATAACGTTTGAAAGAACTGGCGACAATATGCCTCCTTGTCCTGACCCTTGATTAATATAACAGTAACTACCAGCAGATCTCCCACTTACTCTAGCCCGACTGATTTTCTCAATATGCAATTAATGGTAGTAGATAGTATAGTAGTAGTGTGAGTAGTAGTATAGTTATAGTAGTAGTAAGTATGTTAGTAAGTAGGAAACACTTTTGTTCATCGCCAGTAGTTTTATATTACCCATACAATTTCTTCTTTAATTAAATCTCATACTCGGTAGTATATATAGTAGTGGATAGTAGTAGTAGTAATATATAGTAAGTGTGTAGTAGTAGTAGTAGTGGTAGTGTAGTAGTAGTAAGTAGTAGTAGTAGGTGTATAGTAAAAGTAAAAGTGTGTTTGAATGGTAGTAGTCAGTATATATTAGTGATATTATTAGTAGTATTAGTAGTGATTAATAGTAGTAGTAGTAGTCAGTAGTAGTAGTAGTAGTAGCATTAGTATTAGTAGTAGTAGTAGTATAGTAGTAGTGTAGGTGTGTATTAGTATTAGTAGTAGTAGATAGTATGTTGGGTGTAATAGTAGTAGAGTATATTAGCTAGTAGTAATAGTGTAGTAGTAGTTAGTGGTAGTAGTAGTAGTGGTCGTAGTAGTATGAGTAGTAGTGTTAGTGGTAGTAGTAGTAGTCGTGTAGTGTATCGTGTAGTAGTCGTAGTGTAGTAGTCGTAGTGGTTAGTGGTCGGTAGTGGGGTCGTATGGTAGTAGTGGGTAGTAGTATATAGTATCAGTATAGTAGTAGTAGTATTAAGGTAGTATATAGTAGTTAGTGTAGTAGTAGTAAGTGGTAGTAGTAGTAGTAGTAGTAGTAGTAGTATAGTAGTGGTAGTAGTGTACTAGTATAGTAGTAGTAGTATCGGAGAGTGGTAGATAGTAGTAGTAGTATAGTAGTGGTATAGTATAAGTGGTAGTATTAGTAGTAGTAATCGTGTATAGTAGTCAGTAGTAGTGTAGGATGGTAGTAGTAGTAGTTAGTAGTAGTAGTAGTATAATCCTGGTAGTAAGTAGTAGTAGGTAGTAGTAGTATATTAGTAGTAGTATAGGTAGTCGTGCTTAGTAGTTTAGTAATAGTAAGTAAATAGTATAGTATAAATACTGGTATTAGTATTAGTAGTAGTATTATAGTAGTAGCAGTAGTAGTAGTAGAGTAGTAGTAGGATATTAGTAGTAGTAGTAGTAGTAGTAGTAAGTAGTGTATAGTAGTAGTAGCAGTGTAAGAGAATCCCAGTCATTAATCTACGAGCATCTATTTATAAGTTATCTATACTTGCCTATTTTTTATTATAATGAGGAGAGAGAGGAGAAGAGAGAGAGATAGAGAGAGAGAGAGAGAGAGCGAAGAAGAGAGAGAGAGAGAGAGAGAGAGAGAGAGAGAGAGAGAGAAGAGAGACAGAGAGAGGAAGAGCGAGAGATGCTGCTGCTGCTTATGATGCACAGTAATGATAATAACATACTATCATCATTATTATCATCATTAGCAGTCAAAGTTTGCGTCCTGACAAACTGTTCACACACACACACACACCACACACACACACACACACACACACACAGCACACACACACACCACACACCCAACCCACCACACACACACACACACAACACACCACACACACACACACACACACCACACACACAAACCACACCACCACACACACACACACACACACACACACACACAACACACACACACACACACACACACCACACACCACACACACACACCACAGCACACACACACACACTACACACAACCACCACACACAACACACACACCACACACACACACCCACCACACACCAACACACACACACACACACACACACCACACACAAGATATAACAAAACAAGAATACATGATTAGAGAGAGAGAGAGGATAGAAGGGAGAGAGAGAGAGAGGGAGAGAGAGAGAAGAGAGAGAGGAGTAGAGAGGAGAGAGAGAGAGAGTATAGAGAGAGGAGAGAGAGAGATAGAGAGAGAGAGAGAGCAGTAATTGGGGTATTGGGGGGGAGATGAGATAGAGACATAAAAAATATAATCATTGAATCCTAAAAT
>JACEEZ010008977.1:0-11365 GCA_016584305.1 Chionoecetes opilio
TGGGCAACTCCAATGCCAACAGGGTATGTTATGTTGTAAATTAGTAGTTTTATTTACACATTATTTCCTTAGGGTCCATTCATATATATATATATTTTAAAATATATATAATATATATATATATATTTTATAGATATTAAAATTATATATGAAATTTAATAATACTATATAATATAAAATATAAAAATACATAGCTTTAGGGTGCGCCGGCCGAAGCGTCCAAGATATAATCTAGTTCGCGGGGAGTTGCCTCCGCAGGAAGTTTGGGTAAAAACTCTGCTTTAGGGCGCTCAAATGTAAACAACAGTCCTTACTAAACTTTCATCGAATAATTTAATATAATCATATCGTTATTATATGTTATCCCAGTTTTAGTTTTTTTGTTTTTTTTCCATTAAAATATTCGTAGATAACACTAAATGTCGCTGTGGACAAACGTTTTTTTCGTGATGTTACGACGTCCTGTTTGGGTGGGGTGGGCAAGTAGTTCGTACACAAAGTTTGTTTCGTACTTCCAGTTAAGATTTGTACAACCAAAAAGTTATTGTGCAGGTAGTCTATATGAAACTATAGTCATTTCGTACAACTCAGCTCAGAGTTGAAACTTGACTACTACCAAGTTTTACGAAACGACACCATGTACGCAAAAAAACTCAAAATCAGTGTACGAACACAAACAAAAACAAAAATGTGGTACGAATCAAACTTGTGTACGGAAACTCCATGTGATCGTGTTTATCTAGCCTAGTTAGTAGTAGTAGTAAGTAGTAGGTAGTAGTAAGTAGTAGTGAAACCTCAATTCGTGGAGTCCGGCTACGTGATTTATTTTTCATTAAATAAACCATGGGGTGGAGGTTATCGTTAGGATAGTAGTAGAAAAAAAGAAAAAGAAAAAAAAGTATAGTAGATAGTAGTTAGTAGTTAGTAATTTCGTACGTAAGTCGTCGTCGTCGTTCCGTGTGTCGTGCGGTCGAGTAGTAGTAGTAGACTCACCACACCGGACCACAAAACATGATGTACCCCAAACTGAACATCGATGTGGAGGAAAATGAGAGGGGGAACATCCTCTGGAAAAGGGCCCCACAAACGGAAGAAGAAACAAAAAGATGGGTTAAATAACACCTACTATGAGATAGTGGGGTGGTCTGCCAATAATAATTTTTTGAGCCACCAAAATGTAGAGCCATGACCAAACAAAAATCAAAGAAAATTTATCGGCCTTATCTACAACTACAACTTAGACACCCCGCTTTTGCACCACATGCGCTGGAAAGTCCTCTTCCTTTTCTTCTTAAACTCTTCTTTGGCAGAAGACACATAAAAAAAGGGCCAAGACAAAAAAAACAATGTGCAAGCACTCACAAGAAGAGTTTGACCTTATGGGAAAAAAAAAATTAACTCGATGAGCTCCTTGAGGAAAGCGAAAAAGGGCAATACAGAAAAGACTGCCAAGACTTTCCCCTAAAAAAAAAAACATAAGAACGACGTATAAGGCAGGGCGGGGTTTGCGGATAGGATGAGACAAGGCAACGTTTCCATCCGTACTCCCGGGCTCTGGGATGAAGGATCAGAACCGGTGGTGGGTTGCCACTCACCGATGAAACCCATCCAATTGCTGGGAAAGGAAAAACATCCTCAAAACCAGCAACCTGGTGGGACTAAAAAGACAGCAGGAAACTTCGTCAAAATCTCAAACAGCGTCAAAGTATGAAGCATGATACGAGGGAGAGTTGGTGTGGAAGAAAGCTCTCCTAGACAAAAGCAGGCGGGGTCCCATGCAGGCATGGCTGCTAGGAGGGTGAGTGTCGTCGCTGCTGAGCAGACACTTCACTTGGGGCAGTGCCTGCTGTGACTTGTGGCAGGCGTCATAGCAATCGACTAGCGAGAAAAGTTGCCACGCCATGCCACTGCCTGACATGTTGACTGCCCTTGATTGCTTGCCGCCTTATCCACCTGTACTAGGAAACGGCTAGGTTGCAGGCCTATCGGGCATTGGGGAAGTCCTACCGCCGGATCATAGGGGATAAATGGGCATCGTGGCGGTGGTGCAAGAGATGATGTAAGACGAGCGGCAGGGGACCTAGCAGGTGTGCTGCGGGAGCTTACTATACTACAAAACGAAGACTGTGACACTATTATTACTTTATCATTTGATGCTACTTGTTCTTATTTATATTTGTTATTGGTTGTTGATGCTATCATTGTATATGTTAATATTAGTGGGCTAGTGCCTCTTTAATATTAGGTATACCTTGCTTATAAATATTACCTATTGCTCGAATCTCTCTCTCGCTCATCATCAAGCTACAGCTCATCATCCACTCTCCTACTCTGTAAGGTCCGTCTCTTTTCATACTCTCTCCATCTCCTCTCTCTCTTCCTGCGTCCACGTCGTCACTCTCTCTCTCCGTCTCTGTCTCCTCCTTCCTCTCTCATCCGGTGCGCACACGTCCTCAAGTCGTCAGCTCTATTCTCTGGATAATTAGGCGTAATGCTTATTATAAAATGTATAGGCGTATGCGTAATTATAAAATGTGTCTGGTCGCCTACATGCTCTAAAAAAAAGGGAACATGTTGTCAGTGTACAACAGGATCACAAGATGTTTAAAAATTGTAGTTGTGTTAAGTAGCAAAAAATAAACATGGGTCATACTTTGAGGAAGGGCGATGGGTGTCAAACTTGAACTCCATGGGAACGTGATACAGGTATTGCAGGGCGATAGGGAAGTAGGAATAGTTAGTGGCGACAGCCTAGACCCCCATGGGTATGAAGGTCAACTTGAATATTTAAGACAGTATGGGACATTGAAGCGCCGGACAGTCCCGCCAGTCAGGCCACCATCACCGTTATCGTCAACCGCGCACTCTAGGCCACCACCACGCTACAACTGATTGGTTCCGCCAACTGAATTGCCATCGATGCGAGGAAAATGAAAGGAGGAACTTCTTCTTGAAGAGGAGCGAACGGATGAAGAACCAACAATATGGGTGAATATGCACATTATCTTGAGTATAGTTTGGGTGGACAGCTCAATAATCTTTTGAGCCAGCCGAAATGTACAATCGCATGACCAAACTATGTCAAAAGAAATGGTCGGCCTTCTGCCAACAAACACCTACACCCTAAGTACCTTACCCCCTTGCACCATATTGCGCTGAAATTCTTTCTTTCGCTTCTTCTTCCTAAACTCTTCTTGTTGGGCAGAAGACCGCATCGAATCATGTGTTCCAAGACTCAACAACTAATGTGATAGGGTCACTGCAACAAGAAGAGTTTGAACTATGGGCAACCATTAATTGATGAGGCTCCTTGAGGAATCGAGAGGCCATACAGAAAAGACTACCACAGACAGTTTCGCCCTCAAAAAAAAAAAAAACATAGACGAAGGCCAATTAAACTATAGACAATGATGACGATAAGGCCTTGTCTGCGCTTTGCTAGTATAGCTATTGCGACAAGGCCATTACGTTTCAAATCCGCACTCTCGGGTACTCGTAAAGAAGAACAGATACGGCGGTGTGATGTTGCCCTTGGTCACGTATCGATGAAGACGCATCGCTATTGCTGGAGGATCGGAATACATCCTCCACTCCGCCAAGCAACTTAGGTGGACTCCAGACAGCCGGGATGCCTATCAAATCTCAAACAGCGTCATTCTATGAGATGATAACTAGGAGAGTGGTTTGGAAAAATAGCTCTCCGCAGACAGAAAGGCAGCGGGGGTCCCTCAAGTCTTGATTGGCAATGAGGGTGGCGCCGAGCCTACTGAGGCAGCACTTCACTTGGGTTGTGGTTGGGAAAACAATATAGATTGTCGCTGTTGACGAGGCAATTTGTGGCAGGGGTCGCCTATAGCACACTAGGCGATGAAAACTTGCCGGGGGGGGGCCGCCAACTGTCGACCTGATTGACTGCCCTGACTGCTTGCCGCCTTACTTCCCGACTTGATGCAGAGCAAGCCGAGGGTTGCAGGCCTATACGGCGATTGGGGAAGTACTTCCTTGCCGTATTATAAGGGAAATGGCATCATGGCGGTGGTCAATGAGGATGTGTAAGAAGGTTGAGCGGCCTAGGAACCTACAGGTGTGTGCGGGACTAGCTATGCAGTTGGAAGACGCCTATGCCACTGCATGAGAGGAGATCTTTGGCGCAGAGAAGGAATGTGAAGCGGTGCTTGTTAGTATTGTAGAGGTTGAGCGCTTTAAAAGAAAGTGCATTTAGTTAATTGCACTTACAACAGAAATAGCAATGCTTCAATGCAACTATTCGAGTTAAGTGTCCGCCCGACTTGGCGACATTAATGTTGAAAACTACATACAGAGGATCTTCAGAACTAGTAGTCATAGAGTTTTAATGAGTAAGTAGTAGTGTTAAGAGTTTTGAATCATATGGATGGGATAACAGCGCAAGTGACCCATGGCGCATGACAATGTACGCGCCTTGGCTTATCAGGTGCTTCAAGATTGATTTCGGTATTGAAAATACACATGTGAAGCAAGCTGGCATAACCGCGGATGACACTTAAACGAGGGGCCGGTGAAGATATCACGGAAACGAAAAAGAAGTGTGGAGAACACGCTGTGAAATGACAACGGCGCATATTATAGGATACACACGCGTAGCAACGCCATCCAGTCCGGTCCTTATTGTCAAAAACCGCCGTATATTGTATGACAATGGGTGTGCTAACTTTTCAATGATCAGTGGGGTCCTTGTGACAAGGACGGACAAGCGTCACTTGGATGAAGTGATTGGAACGAGAGGAGTTCAAGGTGAAATACGTTAGGGGAGAGAAGTGTCGGAGTGGGTAGAAGAGAGGTGTAGGGCGTCCTGTCCGATATGGCGCTAAGTACATGAACCCACGCGCTACTCAGGGCGTTCTACGGAACATGTCCTACAACATCGATGAGCTCGTCAGGCGCACGGCATCTCCGGGGCTCAGCCTTCGCCTCAGAACCGGCGCTGGCAGAGATACTCCTATTCAGGAAGGCGCTTCCTAAAAAAAAAAAAAAAAACCAGCGCTTGCTGAGATCTCCACGATTCATAGGGGATAACGAGAGGTGCGCTGGCTGAAATTTCGCTTTTGTCGCACCTAATACTGTGTGGGATGTTATCACATCCCTCTGAAAAGGACTTTGGCTCGATGAAGAAAACCTAAACTCTGCAACCTCACCAGTCCACTCAAGCCGAAAAACTCATAGCTCTGATTCTATACGTTCAAAATGGTGGAAAGCAGACCAGAATGCGATCTTGAGCTTAAAGACCAACGGCATTTCTAAGAGCAGGCAAAGTGCACAAGTGGAATAGGATTGGAACTCTCTAAACAGTCAGTCCTTCCGCGGGGGGGATGAATAGACCGTGAGGAAAATTCTACCACGTGACTAGCAGTGAAACGTGAGCGGTACAACTGGGCAACAATTCCTCCTGATCAGCTAAAAGGCTTCAGAGCCTTAAAACAAACAAGAATTCGTAGATGCCGTTGTCTCTGAGCTATGGGCTGGCCATGTGGGAGGTAATGTCCCAACATAACCTGTGCGATATGGATGCCGGGCCCTCAGACGACGCGTCAAACCAGCACCATGACGTGTAAAAAGGGGAGGATTCGTGTGCATCAGTACATCGAAGAGGTGAGGGTATGTGTGACGGGCAGTATGCTCCTAGGGGAGGTGTGTCCGGCGAACGTCTGCCACCGACCAACTCTCTCGCCCCTGGATGGCGAACATTGCAGTACAGGACGGCGTCACAATCCTGCATAACGAGTCTCCGGGTGGGACGTACGTTGGCTCTGTGATTCTGAGACTGCAGAGGACGGAGAGCCTTTTCATAGTACATCGAAGATCTTCAGGATCCAATGGCCGCCTGCCACCGGGGGGATCTTTACTGGAAGTTGCTCACCGGCTAAGGAATGGAGCTGAGGAAAAATATCAGGTGCGTTTGGGGAAAGGATTCACATGTTGATCAGGGCAGCTTCAGCGACAGCCACCTGGTTCTTCACTACGTCCTGCGGGGATGGGGCGACGCGTCAAAGGCCAAGTGCTTCTGATTCAAGGACTAATGGCAGATGTAATGGCAGAAAAGAAGTATTAGTCACGCAGCAAGGAGCCGCAACGTTTCGCCTGGATGAAGTGCCGCTCTCCTTCTCTCTGTGCGCAAAAAAAAAAAGTAAAAGGTCTGCCCTCCTATGTCTCAGGGGTACTAGATATTACCGTTCCCCCACAGATAACCATTGATATATCTGGCTCATGGACTACCAGGGCCCTTTAGTTGGAGAGGGGCGGCATATTAGTGTAGATGTATGACAGAGAGTTAAGAAAGTGATTGGCAGATTAAGATTAAATATGTAGTTAAGGTATTTATGGTTTGATGCCATCAGTCGTAGTAGCAACGGCAGGAGTTGGGGCTGACTGGGGGGGACGGCCTGCCCAATGCTGAGCGCTTCGTATATTTCATTAAATACTATGGTGGGTGGAGGTATCGTTAAGTAGTGTTATAGTATAAAGAAATAAAAAAAAATAAAAAACAATTAGTATGGTAGTAGTAGTATTAGTAGTAGGTGATGTACTACTAAGTAGTAGTAGTAGGACTGGCCAGGTGGTGTTAAGGCATTCATATGGGGTGGGTAAAGGGAAGTTCTTGAGGCTAATATGATTTTGGTGTTGGACCTGTAACTACGTGAATAGACTGGCCCTACTAACGGGCTGATCCAATGAAGTTATGTTTTTGAGTCTCAGCTATCAGTCTTACAAGGGTCGAAATATCTATCTGGCATGTATTTGAGGAGAAGGGCACCGAAAGTATGGCGATTATGTTCGTGGTGAGGCTTTAGAAGGAGCTGGGTCAAGAGTGCGTGTGTGAGTGTGTGACGGCAAATTCCCTTATGTGGGCCTGGCTTTGCTTTCGTGCTGAGACTGCATGTACTGAAGTCGGCAATCTGGAACTCTGTGATGAACTGGGTCTATAGTTCTTAGCCCTGGGCCTTAACACGTGTATTTATAGCAGCCTACGGCGGTCACATGCACCAGGTCACAGTGAACCAACGGAGGTCATATATAGGCCGTGTCGGATGCGCTTTCCCTCTACAAAATGAAAAATTATAAACAAATATATAATTGAGCGCGCCGGGGGGGGGGGGGGGGGAAAAATGAATAGAGTTAGGAGTCTTTGTAAAGGGATTGGCAGTGCCATATTGCTTGTATGGGTCTGATAATATACCTATTATCTCGGAGGGGAGTACATTACTAAGGCTAAGAGTGGACAGCGAGCATTACTTGGTCAGAATGTTGATTAGGAGCCCAGATCAGCACAGCTGTGGAGGGCATTACCAGTAGGGATATGGGGGTGGAGCATAGGCTTCTAGTTCGTGGAAAGGCAAAAATCGCACACCATATCTGTCCTCGGAGCGCACAAAATCTTTTCCAACATATTTAAACGTCGTGCTATCAGTCTGAAGTTGTGCAAACTTACTCTGGAAATTCTTGACAGCTGTTCTTGCTGCATCCATTAAATGATGTGGGCATGCATATGGCATATCGCAAAAATTATTTATCATGAAATCACGCATAAAAATCTTCAATTCAAGTAGCGTATATTTAATCTTTTTGTTTAGTGGGCTTCTGATTATCGACGGGAGAGGGAGACTGAACCTAGGAAGTCACATCGACCATCCGCGTGGAGGGCATCGTCTGGCTAGTCTTGAGGAGGTGCGTTTTGGAAGGGCTCGGGGAATTTGGGCATAGATTTGAATGGAGGGAGGGCGGATTATGCTAAAAAACAGCTGACTGGATGGCTAACAAGTGAGCAACATAAGATTAGTTGTTGTATACTTCGCTAAAGGGCATAGTAATTTGTTCGGCAATTAATTGCATGGAATGATGACATGGGTCTGGACGATTTACTTTAAGAAAATGAATGGGGGGTACTAGATGTTAGGATAGAAGACTAGAATGAGGGTAGTAAGGGTAGGTTTGTAAATTAAAGATTTGTGCAAGATTTTATATATATTATATCCTAGCCGCAGAAGCCGCCTTCCGGGCGGACTTTTTGGCCTACCTTCGCTGGCGGGGGCTATTGGTGGCCTTCGGCCTCACCAAACTGGACTCTCGGACAAGATAGGCCCCTTCTTTAACTCTTTCCTGAATCAATGGGATGTTAGAAATGTATGTATGTCCCCCCACCGCATTCCACTCAACCCATTTACCCGAACCCATCAACCCACGGCACCCAGGGTCACTCACACCATTGACCCATTCACCCGCCCACCCATATTCAGCTCAAGCCCATCTACCGCATCACGCCCCCGAGCCCATTGTCACATCAAACCATTACCCATCACCGCTGCCACCACGTACACATTCACAATCACGGTGGCCATTACCCGATCACCCGCCCACCTATTTCCTGCACGACTCATCAACCCATTCATGCCTCCTTAACCCCATCACCCCCCCACCGCATTCCGCCCACACGCCATCACCCCACACCCATTACCTCATCACCACAACCTTTCTACTCACCCATTACCCATGCACGGACTCCATAAAAAAAAAAAAAAACCCAGGTTCACTCCCCTTAGGCCCATCACGTCCTTACACTTCATAGGTTTTGCCCAAATTCTGGCGCAACCCAATTTTTTTTGGGGTCACAATTATCGCTAATGAGGCTGCTAAAAAAAAAAACAAAAAAAATAAAAAATCGGATCATCTTCATAACTGGGGCTTAAAACCTTCTTACCTGGTCAACACCGGTGCCAAAAAAAAATGGGACCATATGAAGTTGGATTGCGCTCCGCGGGGTGTGGGCGGTAGGATCCTATCAGCGTCAGACACTACAACAAGACACATTGCGACACACACTAACGTACTACACGACACACATAGACAGAGCATACGTAGACACCTTTCGCTTATATTATTATTAGATTACCCATCACCCCCCACCATTTTCCGCTCAGTCCTCATCACCACCCCACCCATTCTACTTTCACGCGTTGCATCACACCGGCACACCCATTACCCACCATCACCGCGCACCAATTCACTCACACGCATTAATGCTCATCACGGCTCTATGCAAATCAGGGCTTCCTCAATGCTCGCAAACAACCCAGATTTTGTTTTCACAATGTCTCGCTAATATAGGCTGCTAAAGCAAAAATAACAGAATAAAAAACAAGTGATCGGATTGGATCTCATAAGTGTGACTTAAGTGACGGCTTTTCCGCCTTGGGTCGACGCTGATTCCATGAAATGTGCCTGTATATGTAGTGTGTTTGGCAGCCTACGGGGGGCGAAACCTGAATACACCACAACAACACAACACACCGATCACACATTTCACGACAGCACACATCACATCAGCACAAAAACTACTACACATCACAAGTGTCAGACAGGACATGTCATTAGCTTTCGCTTATATTATTATAATCAGATATATATTAATCATATTTATATAATACTACTATACTATATAGTATGATATATATATATAATCTATTATATATATAGATTATATATATATATACCTGATATATATAGATTAATAGACTATAGGAGTGACCGTGTGTCTGTGTATGTAATCTGTTTGTTAACGCGTGACACGCTGGCGGGGGTCATCCTCGTCGAGCCTATAGGTGTGCGTCTCCTTCGTCTCCCCGTCGGCATCTCGTGACACAGTTGTTCTGGGTGACTAAGTAGTGGCCTTTTCCATTTATGGTTATTATGGACCCTGATGTTTTCATTTACTGTTTGATTTAGTAATAACATGTCCTCATTAATACGGTGCAATTGTGTTGTTATGAAAGTTGACCATGTTACTGTTCCGATTACTAGTAAAGATGCATAATGATTTAATCATTCAATTTCTACCGTTAGGTGCAACGCGAAGTAGAACTCTGCAAATACTCCATACTGACGCCTGCCTAGTCTGGTAAATTACCTGGTCCGTCAGATATTTATTGCGCACTTCATGCTTCACGTGCTGAAATCATATTCTAGATATCCAATCATTGGGGGGGGCAATACGCACAAGGGGGCGGCGTCATTCACTCGGTCGTCCGAACAGTTCGCTACGCACGCCACTCCCCGGGGGTCACCACGGGCGCGAGTCTGGCCATGCGAGTGCTCCTTTCCGCATACTGTTAAGCAGGCTGCTTCCGGACATAGAAATCATCAACTTGCCCCATCTACGAGGGCCTTGTGAGGCGCCCCTTTTGTCCTCGTCTCCGATCGCCGAGATTGTCTCTTGGGAACTAGATACACCCGATGGGACGTGGCGGGTATCGGTTCAGGGTTACTAGCGTGTCGCAACATGCTCATATTAGCCGAATTTGGGCGTTGACTAGACTATGAGGTATATTAAGCCCTCGATTCAGTTCACGACGGGTGCAATCGCTGATTTGACACGTCTAATCATCCCAGTGCGTATAACCATCCCCAATGATCCTGGCGAAGAGCAACTTATTAGCCCAAGGCATTGATTCGTCTCTTCAAGTCACTATTTATTGTCCTGTCTCACAACCATAGAGTAAGACAGGGATCACAAGCGACTTGAAGATCCGGATCTTTGTCCTCCTGCACGGGTACCGACAACGCCAAATACTCCCGCTGAGCGAGTCCATAGCGCCGTGGGCTATGCAAGCCGCCGTAAGACTTCTTGACGTGACCCGCCGTCATTATGGACTTGCGCTACCCAAAGGGATGTAAAACTTTCCAAGATCTCAATGTCCTCGCCGCCACGCATGAACAGACTGTACTGCTTCATCTAGTAAATCTCCAAACACCCGGACCTTGGTCTTAAGCCAGGAGACCTCAAGTCCCAAAGCCCTTTGCCTCTCGTGCAGGGGCCTTGAGAGCCATCACCAGGACCTCCAGCGACTCAGCAAAAGATTTTCTGCATCATCGGCAAAACAAGATAAGGATCTTGGTGTTGCCGACGGATGTTTTCCCCAATCACTTTGATCTACAACCTGTCCCAAAACCCAGTCCTACAAGCGTTGAAAAGTGATGGGGCAAGGACGGCACCCTTGCCTCACTCCTGTATTCACAGGAAAGAAGCTGATACACCTGCCCCACACTTCACAGCACTCTCATTCCCAGAATACAGGGCCGGGGTTTTTCAAACCAATAGTCCTTGCAGGAATCCCGCGAAGTCCGCAAGAAGATCCCAAATTTACTCACGATGCACTGAGTCAAACGCCTTCTTGAGATCAACATAGGCTGCAAGCATCCCCCTGTCGAAACTCACGTCGGCGTTCCACTACGACACGAAGCGCTAGGGTACGGTCCGTTGTTGACTTACCAGGCCCTGGAAACCCAAACTGCTGAGGTCTCTGATGCTTCAGCAGATGACTGCGGATCCCACAAT
>JACEEZ010008978.1:0-5000 GCA_016584305.1 Chionoecetes opilio
TTTTATTACCTGATTTGTTGCGTATATATATTCGGGTATTCATACTCCTTGATTTTTTCCCCCCCACATTTCTTAGCTGTGGTAATATAATTGATACCACCTCGGCCTGACATAAATGGCGACCTTGCCAGGATACGTTACCAATTAACTTATTACCTTTCTTAAATGTGGGGTTTTGTTTGCAAGTCGCCGCCGCGCGCCGTTGTTGCCTGCAGCCCCGGGACAACGTTTTCAGAGCTTTTGATTTTGATTTATTTAGGGTTTGCATATATGTTTTTTGGGTTTTTTGGGTTTTTGTTGTTGGTTATTTTTTGTTGTAATTTTGTATGTACTGATTTCTGTGTTTTTTGTCGTTACAATGTCTTCCTTCGAAGTCTTGAAGAGCAGGCGAGGCCATCGGTCTACAAGGATCGAGATGCCCTGGATCCAGGAACAGCAAAAGGCAGACAGAGAAGAAAGACAGCAGAGAGAGAGAGACGAATAAGAAAGACAAGCGAGAGAGAGAGAGAGAGCTGAAAGACAAGCAGAGACAGAGAAAGAGATTAAAACCGAGAATCACATCTCAAGGTTCTCTGTTCAATTACCATCTGATGCCAGTCTCCAGGCCGAGCTCACCATAATTCAGGATATGACGGACATAGCCACCTATATAACAAGTTTGATTCGAGGCGAGTGGCTGGATTCTGATACGCCTCGGGATACTTTTGCCGTTCGACCTGGGATTGCCTCCTTACGGGAAAAGGCTGCTGAGCTCTACACATCTCCTTCCATCCTCCACCCACTAAGGACTACGCTCTACTGAAGTCTGCGCTCTTAACGGTTTCAATAAGACTCCAGATAGCTACAGAGTAGATTTCCGGTCAGCCAAGATCCAAGTCGGGCAAAATTCCATCAATTCGCCACCCAATTGTCCCGATGTTCACTTCTTGGATAGAGTCCTCCTGTGTGCCTGAGTACCTATGATGATCTGAGCAATTTTAATCTTCGACCAATTTCTTTCTTCCTTGTCACCTGATCTTCGCCTTTTCATCAAAGAAAGAAGGCCTACCCTGCTAAAGATGCAATACAACTTACTGACGACTGGGCGTCCGCCCACAACGTTATCCTAAGGCCTTACACCAACGTGAGGATATCTCCTCCTAGACTGCCCACTCCGCTGAGGATCTCATCTTCGGGGCATCAAGCTCCCTCACATGTAACGTGCACCATTTTGGGAGGCTGGACACCTCAGACCGCATTGCTCCCTAATCCTCGTACCTTCAAGGACGGAACAACTGCCGCCGGCCCCTATCAGGTTGGATTTTGTCTGAGGGACCGTAAGGTTCCTCATATTCAGTTTCAGTAACCATCAATGGTTTTCATGGTCTGAAACCATATTAGGGACAGAGGTGCTCTGATTCGTTTTTTCTGAGGACGCCCTCCAGACATTGCCAGCACTCTGTCCCAAAGTGAAAGTTGCTGATACTTAGGACACACCGATGAGTTCCCAGTTGTTAGGTGCTACTTACGGTGCCCATTTTATACTGGCTGCACTGATGCCGTTAGGGCCCCACTTAAAGTTACAAGTGCTTAATTGGGAATATCCCGGTGTGTTAGTCCTAATAGTCCTGACTCAACTTCGTAGTGACCATTCTCTCCATGATGATATGACCAAGCCACCACTAATGTTTCACGGCCACAAGATCCATTACCTCCTCCTCCTCTTCTTCTAATGACTATGTTTCTTTCGAAGACTCCATCTCATCTAATGCCAAGGCGTCCCCTTGTAAATGTCAACCTCTACAGCTACAACCATGTGAGTCCTCTCCATTGATGTGTGTCCTGCAGGAGCCCGGGTGCTGGTACAGCTGAACGGATCCACTCTCTAGTCCTGCCAAAACTCACCCCGGGTGGAGTTCGGGCAGGACTAGAGAGTGGATCCTTTAAAGCTGTACCGCCCCCGGGTTTCTGCGGGGACAAAACATCAATGGGAGAGGACCCCACATGGTTGTAGCATGTAGGGGGTTTTGACTTTTAAACCAAGGGGACCCCCTTTGGGCATTGAGAGAGGGAAAGTTTCGAAAAAACATAGTAAATTTAGAAGAGAGGAGGAGGAGGTAATGGATCTTTTTGGCCGTAAATAAAACCCATTGGGGGGGGTTTGGCATTATCCCAGGGAGAGGAATGGCACTCGAAGTTGGGGTCGGGGACTATTAGGGACTAACACCCCGGGGGTACCCTTTTAAAGAACTTGAAACTTAAGTGGGGCCCTAACGGCATCAGGGGCAGCCATAAAAAGGGGGCCCCCGAAAAAGTACCCAACCTAACAACGGGGAAAATCATCGGTTTTGCCCAAGAGTCACCCAACTTTCATTTTGGGAAAAGGGAGTGCTGGGTCAAAGGTCGGGGAGGGCGTCCTCAAAAAAAAACGACATCAGAGCACCTTTTGCCCCTTTAAGAGGTTTCAGCCATAAAAACCATTGGGGTTTACTAAAAATAAATATTGGGGAAAACCCTTACGGCCCCCCAAGAAAAAATAAAACCTAAAGGGGGCCGGCGGCAGTTTTTCCCGTCCTTGAAGGTACGAGGATTAGGGGGGAAATGCGGTTGAGGGCCCGGGCCTCCCCAAAAAATGGTGCCCCCGTTACATGGGGAGGGAGTTTGGTTTCCCCCAAAGGATGAGATCCTCAGGGGGGTGGGCGTCTAGGAGGAGATATCCTCACGGGGTGTAACCCTTAGGATAAAGTTGTGGGGGGGCCCGCCCGGTGGGAGTAATTTTGTATTGCTTTTTTTAAAGCAGGGTAGGCCTTCTTTTTTTGATAAAAAGGCGAAGATCGGGTTTGACAAGGAAGAAAGAAATTGGTCAAAATTTAAAAAAATTGCCTCAGATCATATGGTACAGGCACACAGGAGGACTCTATCCAAAAAGTAAACCATCGGGCCCCTTTGGGTGGCAAAGAGGGAAAATTTGGGCCCGACTTTGGGTCTTGGCTGACCGGAAATTACTCTGTAGCTATTGGGTCTTATTTTTAAACCGTTAAGAGCGCGACTTAGTAGAGCGTTTGTCCTTTGTGGTGGAGGATGGAAAAGATGTGTAGAAACTAAACACCCTTTCCCTAAAGGGGGAATCCAGGTTTGAACGGCAAAAATATCCCCAGGGCGTATCAGAATTCCCGCCCAAAAATTTTTGCCCCGGGAAAAAAACTTGTTATATAGGGGGTAGGGCCTCAAAAATCCTTGGGAATTTTGGGAGCTCGGCTGGAGACTGCATCAGATGGTAATTTGAACAGAGAACCTTTAGATTTATTTTGGTTTGGTTTAATCTCTTCTCTGGGCTCTGGTCTTTAGCTCCCCTCTCTCTCTCTGCTTGTCTTTCCTTTTTCTCTCTCTCTCTCTCTGCTTTTCTTCTTCTCTGTCTGCCTTTTGCTGTTCCTGGGTTTCCAAGGGGGATCTTGATCCTTTGTGACCGATTGGGGGCCCCTGCTCTTTCAAGAATTCGAAGGAAGACCTGTAACAGACAATAAAAAAAACAAAAATCAGTACAAAACAAAATTAAAAACAAAAAAAACCCAAAAACAAAAACCCAAAAAACCCAAAAAAAAAAATATGAAACCCTAAATAAATTTTAAAATCAAAAGCTCTGAAAAAATTGTCCCGGGGCTGCAGGCAACAACGGGGGCGCGGCGGCGGGTTGCCCCAAAACCCCACATTTTAAGAAAAGGGAAAAAGTTTAAGGGGAAAAGTATCCTGGGGAAAAGGGCGCCATTTAGGTTTAGGGGGGGGGGTGGTTTTAATTAATATTAACCCCACTAAGAAATGTGGGGGGGAGAAAAAACAAGGAAATAGGGAAAACCCCCCGGGAAAATATATACGCAAAAAACAGGTAATACTAAAAAAATGGGTACCCCCAAAAAATATCACCAAAACAACCCAATGCATATGAGGGGGGAATGTCACCTGGGAACTCCCCCCGAACGCGCTTGAGGAGGGGATTGCAGCGGAAACCAGCAAAAAGTGAGAGCTTTCAAACGCGGGGAACGTTTAATGGTTGCGGGAAAGGGAAGGGCCCAAATGTAAGGGAGCCACTTTTTCAGTATGGCCTTCCCGGGAAAGAGAAAGCAGTTTGGGGTAAAAGGAGGTTTTTTGCTGGAGGGGGATCTGGGCTGTCTGTCTTAATGTGGCGGCGAGGCTCCGACATCAACTTGTGTAGAGTACCCCCTTCCCCTGGGGAGAGGGTCTGGAAGTTTTGACGTGGAGAGTAGAGTAGCCGCGCTTCCCGCCCCGAAGCACGCCGCATAGCGAAGTCGAAAGTGGTAATCACCGTTACCGGGATAATAGAGGTATAGTTCACGGGTAGTTCCTCACACACAAAATATATATAATATTATATTCATATATATATATATATATATATATAATTATATATATAATATATTTTATATATATATATTATATATATATATATATATTTAAATATATATATATATATATATATAACATATGCATGCATGTACGGTGCGGGTTTATTTGGTACTGAAGCGATTGGGTACTGAGGTCAAGTTCACCTCGTCCCCGCGCCATAGGTTAATTAGGCCTCAAACCGTCTAGGCCACGAGTAAATTTTGGGACCCAACTCGAAATGGTTCATAGAGTCAGATAGGACCAAACCGGGAAGGGGGGGGGGGGGGTGAGAGAGAGAGAGAGAGAGAGCGAGAGAAGGGGAGAGAGAGGAGAGAGAGGGGAGAGGGGAGAGAGAAGAGAAGAGAAGAGAGAGAGAGGAAGAGAGAGAGAGAGAGAGAGAGAGGGGGAGAGAGAGAAGAGAAGAGAGAGAGAGAGGGGAGGAGGAGAGAGAGAGAGGGGAAAGGAGAGAGAGAGAGAGAGAGAGGAGGGAGAGGGAGAGGAGAGAGAGGGAGAGGGAGAGGAGAGAGAGAGAGGGGAGAGAGAGAGAGAGAGAGAGAGAGAGAGGAGAGAGAGAGAGAGAGAGAGGAGAGGCGAGAGCGAGAGGCGAGAGCGAGAGCGAG